>CAUYLG010067912.1:0-13950 GCA_963573385.1 Cacajao melanocephalus
TCAGCTAACTGACACAAGAACAGAAAATTAAACACCACGTGTTCTCACTCATAGGTGGGTGTTGAACAATGAGAACACGTGGACACAGGGAGTGGAGCATCACACACTGGGGTCTGTCAGGGGGAAATAGGGGAGGGACAGCAGGGGGTGGGGAGTTGGGGAGAGATAGCATGGGGAGAAATGCCAGATATAGGTGATGGGGAGGAAGGCAGCAAATCCCACTGCCATGTGTGTACCTATGCAGCAATCTTGCATGTTCTTCACATGTACCCCAAAACCTAAAATGCAATTAAAAAGAAAATGCAGAGTCACTGAGTGACTCTAAGACGTAAGTAACTATTCCTCTACAAGCTCTCACAGGTAAATTATGTATTCAGTGAAAGGCTGATCAAACACTAAAAGAATGTGATCATTTTTTATCTTTCTGTGACCCAGAAGCCCCCCAATTCCAGTTATTCCACCTTTCCAGATTGAACCAGTGTATATTGATTGATGTCTCATGTTTCCCTAAAATGTGTAAAACCAAACTGCAGCCTGAACACATTGGGCACACGTCATCAGGACCTCCTGAGGTGGTGTCATGGGTGCATTTTTAACCTTGGCAAAATAGATTTCTAAATTAATTGCGACCTATTAGATAGTATTGGTTCAGAAGCTCATGAACAGAAGAAATCAAGATACAATAAGAAGAAAACGAGGTGTAATGAAAAGCACAAAATCAGTTACAAAATCTGAAATCCTTCATATTTATTCAACATAAGGAAATGCTCTTCAAATTTGTGTGAGATTTGTGAAAGATATATTTCTAATATTTGATTAAAAACCCATTTTATGTAATTGTAGCCAGTTTAAAACTGCAAATAATAAACGATTATATACATTAAAAAAATTAACTCCAGGTGGATTAACGACTAAACATAAGACCTAACACCATAAAAACCCTAGAAGAAAACCTAGGCAAAACCATTCAGGACATAGCCATAGGCAAGGACTTCATGACTAAAACACCAAAAGCATTTTTGTCAACAAAAGCCAAAATAGACAAATGCCATCTAATTAAACTGCAGAGCTTCCGTACAGCAAAAGAAACCATCATTAGAGTGAATTGGCAACCAACAGAATGGGAGAAAATCTTTGCAATCTACCCATCTGACAAAGTGCTAATAACCAGAATCTACAAAGAACTAAAACAGATTTACAAAAAAAAAAAAAAAAAAAAAACCACAAACAACCCCATCACAAAGTGGGCAAAGGATAGGAACAGATACTTTTCAAAAGAAGACATTTATGCAACTAACAAACATGAAAAAAGCTCATCACCACTGGTCATTAGAGAAATGTAAATCAAAACCACATTGAGATACCATCTCATGCCAGTTAGAATGTCAGTTATTAAAAAATGAGAAGACAACAGATTCTGGAGAGGATGTGGAGAAATAGGGACGCTTTTACACTGTTGGTGGGAGTGTAAATTAGTTCAACCTTTGTGAAAGACAGTGTGGTGATTCCTCAAGGATGTAGAAATAGAAATATCATTTAGCCCAGGAATCCCATTACTGGGTATATATCCAAAGGAATATAAAACATTCTATTATGAAGACACATCAACATGTATGTTTATTGCAGCACTGTTCACAATAGCAAAGATTTGGAACCAATGAAAATGTCCATCAATGATAGACTGGATAAAGGAAATGTGGCACATATACATCATGGAATACTATGCAGCCATATAAAAGATGAGTTCATGTCCTTTGCAGGGACATAGATGAAGCTGGAAAACATCATTCTCAGCAAACTGACACAAGAACAGAAAACCAAACACCACATGTTCTCACTCATAAGTGGGTGTTGAACAATGAGAACACATGGACACAGAGAGGGAACATCACACACTGGGGCCTGTATGGGGTTGGGGGGATAGGGAAGGGATAGTAGGGGGTGGGGGTATTGGGGAGGGATAACATTAGGAGAAATATCTAATGTAGATGCTGGGGGAGATGAATGCAGCAAATCACCATGGCACATGTATACCTGTGTAACAAACCTGAATGTTCTGCACATGTACCCCACAACTTAAAGTATAATAACAAAAGGAAAAAGAATTGGTAAAATTTAAATACAAATCTATGTGATGCACCAGTTCCAAGCCTAGGCATCAAAAGGCCTTTGTGCTCTTGTTCTTTCATTGGAACTCAACTCCAGGTGAACATATCTTAATCTAGACTGCTGGAGGATGTGAGACCACCAAAAGAAGAATCAATGCACCTCTGCCAATAGTATGACAAATCCAGATGTAGAAACACCTAGCTGACCCACAACTGATTGTAGACGCTTGGGGAAAAATGGGCTGAGACCAGAACCACCAACTGAGTCCAGTGTTAATTTTGTAACCACAGTAAGCTGAATAAATGTTGGTTTTAAGCCACTATATTTTAGTGTGGTTTGTGACTCAGCAATAGCAAAAAAAAATTGTGATTAAAAATATGACAGAAGTAAAATGCTAGGCAGCACTAGCATGGAAGTCAGGATGGATTCCTGCATATTAAAGTACTCTGTGCTGCTTTTATATTAAAGAGATGAAAAATTCAACTAACTAAAGTAATTGTTTCATGTTTTAAATTATGCCGTGAAATTTCAAAGTTTAGATGCATGGTGAAATTTCTAGAAAAATATCACAAAAATTGATGCAAGAAGAATAAAGTATGCTTTATGAAAGAAATATTAATATTAAAGTATTCAGAAAAAGAAAATCACAAGCTCAGAAATCTTAAAGGCAGGTTCTATTAATCATTCAAGGAACAAATCACTACAATCTTTTTATTATTATTATTATACTTTAAGTTCTAGGGTACATGTGCACATCTTGCAGGATTGTTACATAGGTACACACATGCCATGGTGGTTTGCCACCTGATTCCCCCGTCACCTACATTAGGTATTTCTCCTAATGTTATCCCTCCCCAGTCTTCCCACCCACTTCTGTCCTGCCTTTAGCCCCCCACCC
Organism: Cacajao melanocephalus; assembly: GCA_963573385.1. Lineage (NCBI taxonomy): Eukaryota > Metazoa > Chordata > Mammalia > Primates > Pitheciidae > Cacajao > Cacajao melanocephalus. The sequence goes on from CAUYLG010067912.1 coordinate 3,008, forward strand.
CCCAACAGACCCCATTGTGTGATGTTCCCCTCCCTGTGTCCATGGGTTCTCATTGTTGGACACCCACCTATTAGCGAGAACATGCGGCATTTGATTTTCTGTCCTTGTGTCAGTTTGCTGAGAATGATGGTTTCCAGATTCAGCTGCGTCCCTGCAAAAGACATGAACTCATCATTTTTTATGGCTGCATAGTATTCCATGGTGTATATGTGCCACATTTCCTTTATCCGGTCTATCATTGATGGGCATTTGGGTTGGTTCCAACTCTTTACTATTGTAAACAGTGCCATAATGAACATACCTGTGCATGTGTCTTTATAATAGAATGATTTATAATTTTGGGGGTACCATGTAATGGGATTAATGGGTCAAATGGTATTTCTGTTTCTGGGTCCTTGAAGAATCACCACACTGTCTTCCACAATGGTTGAACTAATTTACACTCCCACCAACAGTGTGAAAGCATTTCTATTTCTTCACATCCTCTCCAGCATCTGTTGTCTCCAGATTTTTTAATGAATGCCATTCTAACTGACGTGAGATGGTATCTCCATGTGGTTTTGACTTGGCATTTCTCTAATGACCAGTGATGATGAGCATTTTTTCATGTGTTTGTTGGCTACATAAATGTCTTCTTTTGAGAAGTGTCTGTTCATATCCTTTGCCCACTTTTTGATGGGGTTATTTATTTATTTATTTATTTATTTTGTAAATTTGTTTTAGTTCTTTATAGATTCTGGATACTAGCCTTTTGTCAGATGTGTAGCTTGCAAAAATATTTTCTCATTCTGTTGGTTGCCAGTTCACCCTAATGATTGCTTCTTTTGCTCTGAAGAAGTTCTTAAGTTTGATTAGATCCCATTGGTCTATTTTGGCTTTTGTTGCCATTGCTTTTGGTGTTTTAGTCATGAAGTCCTTGCTCATGCCTATGTCCTGAATGGTATTGCCTAGGTTTTCCTCTAGGGTTTTTATGGTGTTAGGTCTTATATTTAAATCTTTAATTGATCTGGAGTTAATTTTTGTATAAGGTGTAAGGAAAGGATCCAGTTTCAGGTTTCGGCACATAGTCAGTTTTCCCAACACCATTTATTAAACAGGAAATCTTTTCCCCATTGCTTGTTTTTGTCCAGCTTGTCAAAGATCAGATGGTTGTAGATGTGTGGCGTTATTTCTGATGCCTCTGTTCTAGTTCTATTGGTCTATATCTCTGTACTGGTACCAGTACCATGCTGTTTTGATTACTGTAACCTTGTAGTATAGTTTGAAGTCAGGTAGCATGATGCCTCCAGCTTTGTTCTTTTTGCTTAGGATTGTCTTAGCTATGCAGGCTCTTTTTTGGTTCCATATGAAGTTTAAGGTGTTTTTTCCAGTTCTGTGAAGAAGGTCAATGGTAGCACAATGGGGATAGCATTGAATCTATAAATTACTTTGGGCAGTATGGCCATTTACACATTATTGATTCTTCCTACCCATGAGCATGGAATGTTTTTCCATCTGTTCATGTCCTCTCTTATTTCCTTGTGCAGTGGTTTGTAGTTCTCCTTGAAGAGGTCCTTCATGTCCCTTGTTAGTAGTATTCCTAGGTATTTTATTCTCTTGGTAGCAGCTGTGAATGGGAGTTCACTCATGATTTGGCTCTCTGTTTGTCTGTCATTGGTATTTAGGAATGCTTGTGATTTTTTACACATTGATTTTGTATCCTGAGACTTTGCTGAAGTTGCTTATCAGCTTAAGGAGATTTTGGACTGAGAGGCTGGGGTTTTCTAAATGTACAATCATGCATCTGCAAACAGGAAGAAATTGATGTCTTCTCTTCCTATTTGAATACCCTTTATTTCTTTCTCTTGCTTGATGCCCCTGCCCAGAACTTTCAATACTATGTTGAATAGGAGTGGTGAGAGAGGGCATCCTTGTCTAGTGTCAGTTTTCAAAGGAATGGTTCCAGTTTTTGCCCATTCTGTATGATATTGGATATGGGTTTGTCATAAATAGCTTTTATTATTTTGAGATACGTTCCATCAATACCTAGTTTATTGAGAGTTTTTAGCATAAAGGGCTGTGAATTTTGTTGAAGGCCTTCTCTGCATCTATTGAGATAATCATATGGTTTTTGTCTTTGCTTCTGTTGATGTGATTGATTACATTTATAGATTCGTGTATGTTGAACCACCCTTGCATCCCCGGGATGAAACCGACTTAATTGTGATGGATAAACTTTTTGATGTGCTGTTGCATTGATTTTGCCAATGTTTTATTGAATATTTTTGCATTGGTGTTCATCATGGATATTGGCCTGAAATTTTTAGTTGTGTTTCTGCGAGGTTTTGGTATCAGGGTGATGTTGGTCTTATAAAATGAGTTAGGGAGGATTCCCTCTTCTTGTATTGTTTAGAATAGTTTCAGAAGAAATGGTACCAACTCCTCTTTGTATGTCCGGTAGAATTTGGCTGTGAACCCATCTGGACCTGGACCTTTTTGGTTGGTAGGCTATTAATTGCTGCCTCAACTTCAGACCTTGTTATTGGTCTATTCAGGAATTCAGCTTCTTCCTGGTTTAGTCTTGTGAGGGTGTAAGTGTCCAGGAATTTATTCATTTCTTCTAGATTTACCAGTTTGTATGTATAGAGTTGTTTATAGTAATCTCTAATGGTAGTTTGTATTTCTGTAGAATTGGTGGTGAATCCCATTTATCATTTTTTATTGCATCTATTTGATTCTTATCTCTTTATTATTAGTCTGGGTAATGGTCTACCTATATTGTTGATCTTTAAAAAAAACCTGGATTTATTGAATTTTTGAAGGTTTTTTTTGTGTGTGTCTCTATCTCCTTCAGTTCTGCTCTGATCTTAGTTATTTCTTGTCTTCTGCTAGCTTCCAAATTTCTTTGATCTTCCTTCTCTAGTTCTTTTCATTGTGATGATAGGGTGTCGATTTTAGATCTTTCCTTGCTTGTCATGTGGGCCTTTAGTACAGAAGATAGAAAATGATAGATTCCTCAAATCATTCTATGATGGAGTAGATATGGGATTATATAATCATAAAAGGACTGTATCAAAAGGCAAACATACACATCAAGTTCACTTATGCACATAAATGTTAAAATTTCCCCAAAACATTACCAACTGAATCTGGCAATTTGAAAAAAACAATATGTAATGATCAAGTTACATAGATACCTTGAAGACAAAATGTTTTACCACTAAAAGAAACTATAGATCTAATAAACACATTAACATTCTCTCAATAAATGTAGTCCTATTTTATATTTAATAATTGTATTAACAGTGAATCTTTTTTACATTTTACTTATTGATCCAGATTTGTCCTTACAGTGATATGGTAAAGATTTTGAAGCATCTCATTGTTTGCCTTTATATTAAATGACCTATAACTTTGTGTGCACTCATGCTTGTTTGAGTTTATATGTCTTGGGTGTTTATATGTAAGTGTCCAAGAATTTATTCATTTCCTGAATAAATTCCTGTATGTGTATGTGTATGTGAGTATGTAAATATCACCCTGCTTTTTATTGATATATAATGATTACATGTATTTCTGGGGTACATATGACATTTTGATACATGCACACAATATATAATGATTAAATTGGGGCACTTAGGATATCAATCACCTCAAACATCTATTATTTGTGTTGGGAATATTTTAAATCTTCTCTTCTAGTGATATTGAAACATAAATTATTGTTAACTGTAGTCATCCTACTGTCTATACAACACTAGAACTTATTCCTTCTGATAGTATTTTTTTACCCATTAGTCAACTTTTCTTTATCAAATAAAAACTGTACATATTTATGGGATACAGCATGATGTTTTTATGTATGTATGCAGTGTGGAATTGCTAAATCAAGCTATTTAAATATGCATTATCTCAAGTATTTAGCATTTTTATGTGGTAAGACACTTCAAATTTACTCTTAGCAATTTTCAAGTATACAATATGTTGTCATTAACTATACTCATCATAATTCACAAGAGGTCTCTTTAACTTATTCCTCCTAACTGAAATTTTATATTATTTGATTATTGCTCCAACATTCTCAACCTCTCATAACCACCATTTTATTCTCTGTTTCTATGAGTTTGACTTTTTTAGATTCCATATACATGTAAGATCATGGGGTACTTCTCCTTAGTGCCTGACTTATTTTGTTTAACAATGTCTGCCAGGTTCATCGATGTTGTCACAGATGTCAAGATTTCATTCTTTTTGAATACTGAACAGTACTTCATTGTGTATATATACCAATTTTTCTTCATTCATCCATTGCTAAAACTTAAGTTGATCTCATATCTTGGCTATTGCAAATAATGTTGCAACAAACAACAGTACTGCAGCCATCTTTTCAACATACTCATTTAATATCTTTGTAAAATTTTATGTCTTTAAATATATACTCCATAGTGGAATTGTTGGATCATATGGTAATTCTATTTTTAATTTTTTGAGGAATCTCCATAGTGTTTTCTGAAAGGGCTATGCTAATTTACATTCTTACCAACAGAGTACAAGAGTTTGCTATATTCTACATCCTCACCAACACTTGTTTTCTTTCATCTTTTTGGTAATAGCTATTTTAACACATGTGAAGTGATATCTCATTGTAGTTTTAATTTGCATTTTCCTGATGATTAGTGATTTTGAGCTTCTTTTCATATACTTGGCAATTTACATGTCTTCTTTTGAGACATGTCTATTTAGGTCCTTGGCTCATTTTTCAAACAGGTTGTTTTCTTGCTATTGAGTAAAGGAGTTTCTTATATATTTTAGATATTAACCACTTATCAGTGTGTGGCTTTAAAATATATTCTCCCAATCTGTAGGTTGTCTTTCACTCTGTTGCTTCCTTTCCAGTGCAGGAGCTTTCTAGTTTGATGTAGCCACACTTGGCTAGTTATGATTATGTTGCCTGTGCTTTTGTGAGCATATCCAAAAGCTCATTGCTGAGAACAATGTGAAGATTTTCCTCTATGTTTTGTTTCAGTGGTTTCATAGTTTCAGGTCTTATGTTGAAGTTTTTAATTCATTTTAAGTTGATTTTTGTATGTGATATAACATAAGTGCCTAATTTCATTCTTTATATAAATACCAGTTTTCCCAACACAATTTATTGAAGAAGCACCTTTATCCATTGCATGTTGTTGGGATATTTGTTGAAAATCAATTAATCATAAATAGACAGATAAATTTCTGTAGTCTCTATTCTGTTTTATTATTCTACCTATCTGTTTTTATGCCAGTATCATACTTTTGATTAGCTTTGCAGTAGATTTGGAATTCAGGTTGTGTGATACCTCTGGATTTTTTTTCAAGATTGCTTTGGTTATTCAGGGTCTATTGAACTTTCATCCAGTTTCAGCTTTCTTCATATGGCTAGCCAGTTTTCCCAACACTATTTATTAAACAGGGAATCCTTTCCCCATTACTTGCTTTTGTCAGGTTTGTCAAGGATCAGATGGTTGTAGATGTGAGGCTTTACTTTTGAGGCCTCTGTTATGTTCCATTGGGCTATATCTCTGTTTTGGTACCAGTACCATGCTGTTTTGATTCCTGTAACCTTGTTGTATAGTTTGAAATCAGGTAGCATGATGCCTCCAGCTTTTTTTTTTTTCTTTTTTTTTTTTTTTTTTTGACTAGGATTGCCTTGGCTATCTAGGCTCTCTTTTGGTTTCACATGAAGTTTAAGGTGGTTTTTTCCAATTCTGTGAAGTAAGTCAATGGTAGCTTGATGGGGATAGCATTGAATCTATGAATTACTTTCAGCATTATGGCCGTTTTCACAATATTGATTCTTCCTAACCATGAGCATACAAAATCAGTGTGCAGAAATGACAAGCATTCTTAACACCAATAACAGACAGAGAGCCAAATCATGAGTGAACTCCCATTCACAATTACTACAAAGAGAATAAAATACCTAGAAATATAACTAACAAGGGATGTGAAGGACCTCTTCAAGGAGAATTACTAACCACTGTTCAAGGAAATAAGAAAGGACACAAACAGATAGAAAAACATACCAATTCTTTTTCTTACTATACTTTTTTTCATCTCACGCTATCATCCAGGACAATTTTTTTGAGTTCTCTAATATATCTGTTACAGTTTCCTTTAATGAAATTTTTGTTTTTGCTTTTGATGATTTTTGGAAATTTCTTTAATCTGAAAATTTCTTAATTTTGAAAACATTCTTGAAAGAGAAATTTTCTGGAAATGTCATTTAATATTATTCTTTGTCACATATTTCATCTCAGAATTTCTAAGAAATTTTTCAATATTATTTGGATTCCATTATCAAGAAGTCTAATTGTCCTTATTTTGAAAGTGTTTTCTCTAGGGCTGCTTTTACGATTCTTCATTGCCTTTGTGTTTGGCACTATCAGTAGAATATACATTAAAGGATTTTGTTTATCTTTCTTTTTTTTTTTTTTTTTTGAGACAGGGTCTTACTCTGTTGCCCAGGCTGGAGTGCAGTGGCGTCATTACAGCTCATGTCAATTTTTACCTCCTGTGCTCAAGTGATCCTCCTGCCTCAACCTTCTGAATCGCTGATACCACAGGAATGTACCACTGCACCTGGCTAATTTTTGAATTTTTGTAGAAACAGTGTTACCCCATGTTGTCCATATTGGCCTTGAACTCCTGGGCTCAAGCAATCTGCCTTGTTTCGCTCTTTAAGGTGCTGAGATTACAGACATTTACCACCATGCCTGACCTATTTGTGCCTTTTTAGTAGGGATTTATGATTTCACCAGTTCTAGACAATTTTTACCTATTGCCTCTTCATTCTAATCATCTAATTCTATACACCTAATTGACATCTATTCTCAGTGCTGCTTAGATGTGTATTCTACTTCTTATTTCATTCTCTGAATCTCTTAACTCCTTTGTATTTTTCATTTCCGTGCTCAATGTTCTGATTCTGGATAGTATGTTTTGATTTTACATGAGGATTTACTCCTTCTCTATTCATCTGTTAAAACCATTCAGTTTAAAACTTTATCACTTACTTAAATAGTATTTCATTTCAAACCTTTCAATTTTAAATTTCAATACTTATATACAGTATTTCATTTCTAAAAGTTTTTTCTCATGTTTTCCTATCCATTTTTGATAGTCTCTTACTCTAAAATCAATGTTTATTCAATTTTAAACTTTTTAAAAGTGTTTTATATTATGTTATATTGTACTCTCCTGTATCCATACATTATAACTTCTGGGTTTTTAAGTTCATAATTTGCTTCTTCTGTTTGAAGTCACTCACAATTTTACTAGTGTGTTTAGTCATTATCTCACTGTAAACTTTTTTTTTTGCACTTTCATCACTGCAACTCTTTCTCCACAGAGGATTTGTAAGAAGTTAGGGGTCACTACAGTCTTAGAACCATGTTATCCTAGGTTAAAGATACTTGGCTTAATGTGAGATTCTCAAATTAGTCATTTTAGTGATCCCTACCCTATTGCTTGCTAACCAGTTGCTATTTTCTACCTGCTTTCAACATTTTTGTAAATTTATTTGCATTTGAATATAAGGTTGGCTCTGGAGATTTAAATTACTTTCTAACAAACTCAGTGATGCATAAATTATAATTTGTCATATTTCATCAAATATATAGTCATATTTTAATAGAAGAGCTTTTTAAAGTATCTGGTTTGCCATCCTGTCATGTGAACAAGCATAAAAAATTATCATCCAGAATTGTTACATGCAAAGCACAATTTAGAATGGCACATATAATTATCAGTATAATTAATTCGTATAATAAATTTTATTCATAAATATTTCATATGAATAAGGTAGTTTTTAATAATTTGATATTATTGTCGATGTTAACTATATTTTTCTGTCCTGAAAGGGATATCAAATATTCAGATATTAGTGAACCATTAACTAGATCATTAGCATATGTAATAAATACCTTGGTGATTAATATAGAGAGAAACTGTTGCATTATAATGTGCACAAAAATTAGACAGACAACTTAGGAGCCATGTTCTTTGAACTAGTTATTTAAATTCTCTAAACTTCTAATGTCTTTGATTTAATAATGCTAATAATAACATTATTTTAAGTACTGTTTATAAATTGAAATTCTGAACTTAATCTGAAACATAGCACATCTAAAATATTCAAATAAGTAATATTTCCCACTTCATAAGCATTTACTTATTGGACACCTATATGCTACGCATTATTTTGTGTTATTTTGGGGAAGAGAATGGCTTTCAAGAATTGCAGATTTTTTCACATTTGAAATTTTATTGTAGAAAGAGTATGAAATTACACAAAATGAATTCAAGAAAACTTAATGCATACTAAGGTTTTAAAAATGCACACTTAGACAACTGATGCAGGAACAGAGGACCAAATACCACATGTTCTCACTTATACATGAGAACAAATGATGAGAACACATAGACACCTAGAGGGGAACAACACACACTGGGACCTTTTAGGGAGTAGAGGGTGGAATGAGGGAGAAGATCAGGAAAAATGGTTACTGGGCTTAATACCTTAGTGATAAAATAATCTGTATAACAAACCCTCATGACACAAGTTTACCTATGTAAGATACCTCCCAGAACTTAAAATAAAAGCTAAAATAATGTTTTATAATAAAAGTATGTTACTGATGAATAGATGATTTATTCTAACATAAATGACATGATGAAAACACCAAAATAAAGCATGAGAATTTCATGTGATAATTGAGAAGGCTTTTATAAATGTTAAATAAAACCAAAGAGTAATTTATAATAAAAAATGCACCAAAGATGAGATGTCTTGATAACAACATAAAGGAAGGAGAATAAGGAAAGGAAGATTCAAGAAAATCTTGTGTTGGATAAGTAAGAAATAAAGACAGCTTACAGATTCCAATTAAAATAGGAAACAAGATATTAGTATTTCCTTTCATTGTTCTGTTCCTCCAGCAATGCAGGACATTTCCCAAGGTGGCCTTTGCATGGCCCAGTTCTCCCGACTTTCTTGTGTGTAGTTCTCAAAAGTAACTGTACAATGTGCTAGGAGTGCAACATCCTGAGATAAGGTGGGATTGACTGGAACAGCATGAGTTCAGTGCCAGTTCCACTCTAAATGGAGGATGTTCTTCAGTGCTTTAAACGAGCAACTCACATGACCTCAAGATATAAAACATGGGGATGGTGGGCTTCTTTCCATGCTTTCTCCTCTGTGGTGTAAGTGGAAAATGCAAGGGGAGACTTCCTCTGCCCTGGGCCACTTTCCTGAGCTTTGGGGTCAGCTCACAGTGAATCCTAGGCTTCTGTTGTTCCTTGCTGCCTAGCTGTAAGTGTTAATAATAAAACTCAAATAAGTTGGTAATTAGTGCACATTGAACCTGCTTCACAGCAATATTTTTCTATAATTCCCTCCATATTGAAGAATTGAAAGATTGTGGAATCTGAATTAAGTAACTTTGTGCTGTTTAAGAAGATATTTGCTAGTAAAAGGATTATAAACTTATTAATCTTAGAAATTCTATAAATTATATTCTTCATGAAAGAGAATAAGAGCAATTATAATTTATCAGATATTCTGTCTCTTCAATATAGTGGTGGATGAAATATGTTAATTTAGTAAATTATAACTATTTGGCATAATAATCTTCTAAATCTGTGGTACCTATAAAGTTGTCTGTTTTAATTTCATTAAAAAATGTTGTAAGCGAGTAAGCTCTGTCCAACTTTATTTATTTGTCAAAGTTTCCAGGACAGCAAAAAATAAGATGAAAAACTTTAATGGGCCAAGACAAACTTTTTTTTTTTTTAAAGAGAACCTATGGGGTTCCTTTCATTTTTATTTTAACATATAAATATATTCCACCAGATTAACTATAGCAGAATTGTAAGGCAGAAAAATGAGATGCTTACTGGAGACTTAGGGTGGGAGGCATTAATTTGGTTTTTACTGGAGTAGAATTTAAATTTTACTATACTGAGTAGAATTTAAATTATCATATTGCACATATTACCCCTGTCTTTCAGTTTGAGGGTATTGCATTCTCTCAGAAAGGAGTACAACTTGATTTCATGTGCTTTCCCAAGAAGCAAAATTGATTAGCTTCTTACAGTTTTATATTCTTGTCTGTTTTTTAAGGTTTCCTACAAGCCATTTCAAATGTGTCTAATAACTGATGGTCATTCTTCCTTGGAGATCATCTGTAAATGCATGCGTGCTGGTGGTGGTGGTATGGGTAGTACAAAGGAATAGAACAAAGAAAAATCTATTTCATGAGAAAGGGGATTACTTTACGCTTTATGTAGTTACCTTTGTGTAATCTCTTATATTTTTTTTTATTTGAAATGGGGTCTTGCTTTGTCACCCTGACTAGGGTGCAGGAGCAGTCATGGCTCACTACAGCCTCAACCTCCTTCGCTCAAGCTATCCTCCCACTTTGGTCTCCCAAAGTACTAGAATTACAAGTGTGGGCCACTGTGCTTGGCCTCTTTATGTTTTTTAATTGTGATGATATTTCCCTGTGTGGTATTTTTTTAAAGTGTACAAATGCCAAAAGTCTATTAAAAGAAGTTGATATTTCTCTCTGTACTGAGTCATTTGGTGGGAACAAAGTTACACTAAGAAAAGCAAGGGATCAGCAACAAATATATAAAGAGGGAGAGAAAGGAATTTTACAACATATCAAATTAGGTATAGCAGTATTTTACTTTTAAAAAACATTATTGGGTTACAACATACATACCAAAAATTCATCTATTTTAAATGTACAATTTAATATTTGTTAGCGCTTTTAAGAGTTGTGCAGAGAGAGATCCAAGATGGCCGATTAACAACAGCTCAGGATTGTAGCTCCCAGTGAAAGCGCAGAGAGCGAGTGGACGCCGCACTTTCAGACGAATTTTTGTTGCCCACAGACTGGGAGATTCCCGGCGGAGGAGCCACA
>CAUYLG010067915.1:0-21982 GCA_963573385.1 Cacajao melanocephalus
GGTAATTGGCAAAAAGTTATGTCATAATCCACTCTGAGGGCAGAGCCAAGCAAGGAGAGTGGCATCACCAAGGTGTTTGGCCCAAGTATATTTCACAGTCCCATTTATGTTCTGTGCCCATTCAGGAAAATAAAATCCCTCAAGTATTGGGCAGAAGTGTAACAATCATACCTTTGAGGAGGTACGGGTGAGATTCACAATCCTGCATGTGCTCCAACACGAGGTATGAGAGTAAACCCCTGCTGTGGGTTGGGTCCAGCTGTGCAAATCACAATCTCAATGATGGATTGGATTTATGCATGGGAGCCTCAAGCCCTCCTGTGGACTGTGTCTGAGTAGGTATAATAGATACCATTTACAGGATGCGTAATTATGGTTGAACAGTGAACCCAGAGCTTTGCATGTATTATATCTCATTTAATCCTCACAACCACCCTTTTCTCACAATAGGCCACTCATGATCGGATGTGTATACAACAGTCACAATTTCAACTGTGTGTTGGGCCCTGTTTTGACATTCACTGTAGCACCTGCAGGAATTATACCATATACTAGAGTTGCATAGTCCTCTGTTACCTGTGGATAGGTAGGAAACCTAGGATCTTACCCACTGCCCTAAGCTTAGCTATGAGTCAATGTTTGCCTTATTGGCTTGATCCAAGTATGAGAGTCAATACCGTGCATGGAAGCTGGATCCAGAAATTACTCACCATTCAGGCTGAGGCCAGATCCACATATGACAGTCACAATTCCAACTCTGGACAGGATCCATGTGTGAGATTCAGAATCTCACCAGTGGGCTCTGTCCATGTGTGAAGGTGACAATTTTAATTGTTGACTACAGGTGTCTACGAGAGTCACAATGTCACCTGTGTACTGGGCCCTGTCATGTAACTCTCCACACACACCAAGGGCTTTATAAAATACCTGTGGGTGTTGTAATCTTCTGTGACTTTTTTATAATTAGTAGACCAAGGACCTTTGTTGTTGCCCCAAGCCTAGCTATTAGAGTCAAAATTTCTCCTCTTGGCTGGGTCCATGTAAGAAAGTCATTATTGTGACTGTTGCCTGAGCCTAGGTCTTGTTCACAATCCCACCTATTGGCAGAACCAGAGAGAAAGTTCATATCACCTGAATGGTGGGCCAGAGAAATGTGAATATCCCTTCATGGGCAGGACTTGCACAGAAAAGGCATATCAATTTTGTGCTAGGATCAGTGATATGTCACAATGTCCACTTTAGGCAGCACCTAGTCAAAAGAGTCACATCACCTTGGTGCTTGGCCCAGAAGTATGTCACATTCATTTGTGTAGGAAGTGCCCATGCAGCAAAGGGGAGTCACATCACCTAGGTTCTGGGCCTAGCAATATGTCACAATTTACCATGTTAACAAGGCCCAGTCATGAGAGGAGACTCATATCACCCATGTAACATCCCCAGATTATATGTAACAAACCTTACTGGAAGCAGGGCACAGGCAGAACAGTCACATCACCTAGTTGTTTGGGCCATGTATACGTCACAATCTCAACTGTTGGCTGGACTCAGGCAAGAGAGTAAAGTCAATCAGGTGCTGAGAAATGAAATTGTATGTCAGAGTCCCATCTGAAAGAAGATCCTGGGATGAGGTTCACAGTCCCACACATTTCCTAGGTCAAGATATAAGAGACAACACCTTCTGTGAATTGTGTTTAAGTACACAAATTACAATCTCATTCGTGAACAGAATGCATGCATGAGAGCTCCAACCTCACCTGCAAACACTATCTCATTAGGACAGTCACAGCCTCACAGGTGTCCTGAGTTTTGGTATGAAAGTCACCATTCTACCTGTCAACTGGATCCTTGTATGAGAGTCACAATGTCAACTTCCAGCTGATCTGGGTATGATATTCAGAATCTCAACATGGGCTGAGATTCTCTATATGGGAGAATGACATCCCTCACTGTATGTTGTGTGCACATAGAAGGGTCACAATATCACTTATATGCTGGGTCTTTATGACACCTTCTGTGCTAATCAAGGGCTTCATATGGTCTGCATGAGAATGAAAACCTGCTCTAAGACCTTCATGCTGGTATAAACTCATGATCCTAATTGTTGCCCTAAGTTCAGGCATGAGCATCAACACCTCTCTTATTTGCTGGGTCCACAAATGAGTCACCGTCCCATTTGTTGAAGGATCCATATATGACAGTCACAGTTCCAACTGTGAACTGTTTCTGTGAGAGATCCAGGACCTCAAGTGGATTCCGTTCACATTTAATGATTACAATTTTAACTGTGGACTGTGTGTGCATACAAGAGTCACAATCTCATTTTTTACCTAAGCCCTGTTTTCATACTCTCTGTAACACCTGAGGGCAGTATACAATGGATACCAGTGTTGTCATTCTCTGAGACCTCTGTAAAAGTAGGAAAATCAGGACCTTATCTATTTCCCTAAGTCTAGATACAAGAGTCAACATCTCTTCATTAGCTGGGACCAGGTGTGAGAGTCACTGACATGCTTATAAGCTGGGTCCAGAAATGAATCACCTTTTGAGTTACTGCCAGATCCACATATGATAGTCTCAATTCCAACTGTGGAATGTTTGCAAATGTAAGATTCAGAACCTTGCCAGTGAGCTTTGTCCATGTGAAGAGTAACAATTCTAATTGTCCAATAGTGTTTCCATGAGAGGTACAATTTTAACTCTCTGATGGAATCTAATAAGACCCAAGTATTTTATACAATATTCATGAGTGTCATAATCATCTGTACCCTCTATATAATTAGGAGACACAAAACCTTACTGATTGTTCTAAGCTCAGCTATGAGAGTCAAAATCTCTTCTATTGGCTGGGTTCTCATATGACAGTCATCATTATTTCAGTGACCTGAACCTATGTATATGTCACAATCCTACCTGGGGGCACAACAGGGAGGAGAGTCACATTACCTGGATACTGAGCCAGGGATATATCAATATCTCCCCTGTGAGTTGAGTGCTAGTAGCAAATTCACATCACTATGGTGGTGGGAACAGTGATGTGTCACAATGTCCCCTGTGAGCAGAACCAGGCTGAAAGATTACAACACATGAGTGCTGGGCTCAGCAATATATCACAATACCCTTTGTGAACAGGACCCAGGCAGGAGAGGACAATCATATCACCTGAAAATGAGATGAGAGATATCTCACAATGCCACCTGTGAGAAAAGACTAGGCAGGAGGGTCACATTACTGAGGCTATTGGCTTAGGCATACATCACAATTCAAACTGTGGGCTTTATTCAGGCGGTATAGTCAAATCAGTCAAGCTCTGGCTGGGAAAGGTATATGTCACAATCACACATCTGGGAATATCTAGGAATGGAATTTACATTCTTGCACATGTTTTGGATTCAGGTATGAAAGTACACAGCTCGTGAACTTTTACATTTCTCGTGTGTACAAATATGCAAGTCACAATTTCAACGGTGAATTGTCTATGCGTGACAGCCTCAATTTTAGACAGCACACACTGGGAGAGTTACAGGCTAAAATAGGTAACGAATCTTGGTCAGAGACTCACATCTCACCTGAAGCCTGGATCTACATATAAGAGTAACAATATCAACTTTGACTACCTTTGGGTGTGGGCCCTGTAATGAAGCTCTCTGTATTACCAAAGGGCATTATAGTATATACATATAGTATACGCATAAGCTTCCTAGTACTTTGTGATCTTTCCAAAAGTAAGAGACCAAAGACATGATACATTACCATAAACCAAACTAGAAGAGTCAAAATCTCTTCTATTGGTTGTGTCCATGTACAATAATTATCATTATGCCTGTGAACTGGACCCAGGTATATGTGAGAATACCACCTGTGTGCAGGTACCAGAAAAGGAAGCCACATCACCTGAATGCTGAGCCAGAGATATGTCAATATCCCTTTTGTGAGAAGAGTCCTGGCAGGAAAGTCACCTCATCTGACTGCTGAGCCCACTGATATCTCACAATGCTCTTTGTGGGCCGGGCCAAGGCAGGAAAGTCAAATTACCTGAGTGCTGGGTCCAGCAGTATATCTCAAACTACCTTGTGAATAGAGCCCAGGAATAAGGAAGAATCACATGACCCAGGTGATAAGCACAGGGACGTGTCACAATGTCCTCTGAGGGAAGGGTCAGGCAGAAGGGTTACATCACTTAGGTGGTTGGCTCAGGTATATGTCACAATCCCAACTATAGGCATTGCTTAGGCTGGAGAGCCACATCACCTGAGTGCTTGGCCCATTGATTTGTCACAGTCCTTTCAGTAGGCAGGGTCCAGGTAAAAAATGACAGTCACATCTACTTGGTGCTGAGCCCAGTAATATGTCAAAATTTCCCAGGAAGCAGGTCCAAGGCAAAAAGAGGAGAATCATATCACCTAGGTGATGGGCCCAGGGATATGTCAACATTCCAAATGAGGGTGGGGCCCAGGCAGAGAGGAGAAGCACATCACCTAGGTGATGGACCCAGTGATATGTCACAATGCCTCTTGGGGGATAAGCCCAGGCAGGAGAGGAGAGTCACATCACCTAGGTGATGGACCCAGTGACATGTCACAATGCTCCTTGGGGGCTGAGCCCAGGCAGGAGAGAAGACTCACATCACGTAGGTGATTGGTGCGTAAATATTTCAAAATCTCCTCTGACAGAATAGCCCACACAGGAGAGTCACATCGCCTATATACTTGGTCTGGTTTATGTCACAATCCCACATTTACATTCAACCAAGGCAGAAGAGTAAAATCAACCAGGTGCTGGACAAAGGTATATTTCAAAATCACACCTGCAGATAGAGGTCCAGGGATGAGTTTCACAATACTGCATGTGGCCTGGCTCCAAATATGAAAGTCAACACCTTTTTCAAGTTCTGTTCAAGTACATGAGTCACAATGTCAACAGTGGACTGGATCTGTGCACGAGAGCACCAACCTCGTCGGAAATCAGTGCCCTAATAAAAGAGACACAGCCTCACAGAATGTTTAATCTTAATCCAAAAGCCACCATCTTACCTGTGGTCTGGATCCATCTATGAGGGTCACAGTTCCAACTTTCAATTGCCTCAAGGTATGAGATTCAGAAACTTAACAATGGGCTGTGTCCATGAGGGAGGTTATAATCCTTTCTGTCACATAACTGTGCATATGAGAGTCACAATTTTGTCTATGTGCTGGGCTGTTATGAAACTCTCTTTACCAACTGAGGGCATTGTACAATGTGTTTGAGTGTTGTAGGGCTCTGTGACATTTGTACAAGAAACCCAGGACATTACCTGTTCCCCTAAGCCTAGTTACTAAAGTCACCATCTCTTCTATTGGCTAGATCCAGGTATTAGAGTCATTACTGGGCCTGTGAGCTGAATCTAGAAATGAGTCACCATCCCACCTGTGGCCATATTTACATACGACAGTCACAATTCCAACCTTGGACTTCAACTGCATGTGAGATTCAGGAGCTCACCAGTGGGCTCTGCTCATGGATAAGGGTGACAATCCTAATTTTCAGCAGGGTGTGCTTATGAGAGTCACAATATCACCTGTATTCTGGTATGTATTGTAAAACTCTGTACCACTCAAAGATTTCACAATATATGTGTGTGTCAGAATTTTCTGTAAGCTTTCTACAAGTAGAAGATTCAGGACCTTACCTTTTGTCCTAAAGCAATCTGAGAGTCAAAATCTCTCCTTTTAGGTCGTACCACATCTGACAAACATCATGTCTGTGTGCTGGGCTAAGGTACAGCTCATAATCCTACTGGTGCATGAACAGAAGGCAAGAGAGTCACATCACCTGGGTGATGGGCCAGGGATATGTCACAATTTCTTGTGCTTGGTCCAGGCCTATGCCACAATCCCTCCTGTGGGCAGCACCTGGGCACAAGAGGAGAGACCTGAGGGATGGGCCCGGAGATATGTCACAATGACACCTGTGGACAGAGCCCAGGCAAGAAAGTCACATCATGTGGATATAGGGCCCAGGGATATTTATGAACCCTACAGGGGCAGGGTCCAGGAAAAGGAGATGGGTCACCTCACTAGGTGCTGGGCCCAGTAATATGTTACAATTCCCTCTGAGGGCAGCACCAAGGAAGAAGAGTTATATTACCTAGGTGATTATGCCAGGTATATGTCACAATTCTATTTCTGGGATTAGCCCAGGCTAAAGAGGCAAACCACTCAGGTTCTAGGTAAAGTCACACGTCAAAATGACACCTGTGGGTGTGAACCAAATAACATGTTATATCACCTGGGTGTTGAACCAGAGATGTATCAAAATTATTTTAGTTGGCAGGGCCTGGGCAGAAGAATAACATCACCCAGGTGATGTCACAGTGATATGTCACAATTAACCTTGTGGGCTAGGCTTAGGTAAAAAAGGAGAGTCACATGACTTAGGTACTGGGCCCAGGGATATGTCACATTCTCCCTGTGAACAGGGCCCAGTCAGGAGAGTCACAGCCCTTGTGCACTGGGCTTAGAAATGTGTCACAATGCCCTCTGTTGGCAGATCCCAGTCAGGAGAGTCACATCACCTGAGTGTTTGGGCCAGTGATATGTCACAATTACCCATGTGGGCAGGGCCCAGGCAAAAAAAAAAAAAAAAGTCACATCACCTAGGTGCTGAACCCATTGATGTGTCACAAGTCTCACTGTAGGCAGGACCCATGGAGAGGGGAGAATCACATCAGCTAGGTGCTGAATTCAGTGTAATGTCGCTATCTTTCTGAAAGCAGGGCCCAGACAGGAGTCACATCTCCTAGGTCTTTGGCCCAGGTATATGTCATGTTCTGTTTGTGACCCAGTCTGGAGAGTCAAATCACTCACGTGTTGGACAAAGGTATACATCACAATAACAAGCTTTTGGAAAAATCCAGTGATAATCCCATACATTTCTTTTGCTAAGTCTGTGTGCTCTATTTCTTCTCTTGGTTACATGATTTTTGCCAAGGATAATGTAAAACTTTACTAGCCTCTTAAAAAACATAATCTTCTCCAACTGCCTCTTTTAGAATTAATTCTTCCATTTATTCTTTCTGTCTCATCTTCCTCTTGCAACCTTTTGGCACCGTGTGAGGGGAGCTAAGAGAACTTATAGCACCATAAAACCCCTTGAAGAACACAGACACAGCACCACAAGCTCCTCCTTTTTTGCAGCGTGCTTGTTTTCCCTCCTGGAACCCCAAGAGTTGTCGGTGGGCAGGTTCCTCTCAGGTCAGAAGCTTTACTGTCTTTTACCGTAAACTCCATCTCTAGCACTTTTAGGTAAGTGCATAAGTTATATGTTGTGTCTACACGTATGTATACGTCCATACATGTGTTTGTATATTATCTACGTGGTACCAAATTAATGATACATTAATATTATCACTATTAAATATTATATTATATATTAATTGTATTACTATAAATGAGTGTTTATGAATTAAATAAATAAGCCCAAATATTTTTCAAGTATATGTGACTTGATTGAATCTTTTGGTAAAAATGCCCAGTTTAATATTGTTGGTTTAATAAAAAGTAGTGATGTCTTCTGACTTTTCAGAAAAATGTGTATCTATTTAACTTTAAGGTAACTGCTTTTCTGATACTTGTCTTACCTACAGTAATAAGAAAATGGTTAAGTTTAACTTTAAATGCGTAGATGTCTAATGTTTCATGAGAGTTTACAAAAATAATTGTGAAGATGCACTGGCTGATCTGAAAGCCATCTTTGCATTGTCCCTGGTCCAGCTCCTGGCTTGTGGCAGCCACGTCTGCCCGTGCCTCCTCAGCCTCTGCTGACTCCTGCACCTTTATCACCAGAGTCCAGGAACTCTTGCTTTCTTTTTAATCCCTGGCTTTGGATCACTGCATGCCCCACCATGTCAGACACAGCCCTAGACACCAGCTCTGAGATCACCACCCAGGACTTAAAGGAAAACAAGGAAATTGTGGAGGAGGAGGAAATGGAAGAGACACCCTTGCTAATGAGAAGAGACTCCCCACATGCTAATGAGAAAAATGGGAAGCAGGAGGCTGACAGTAAGGTAGATAAAGAAGAGGAAGAAGATGATGATGCTGATACCAAGAAGCAGAAGACAGACCCATGAGGATGATCAGACAGCAAAAAAGGAAAAGCAAAACAAACAAAAAAGGCCACAGTGACCCATTCACCCTCCACCTCCCCTCTCAGAATCTAAACGTGGTCACTTTGGAGTAGAGAGGCCACCCGCCCCCACTCCCCACCACCAAACTCAAACCACGAGAATGTGCAACAAGAGAGAAAAAAAGAACCCAAAACTTCCAAGGCCCTGCTTTTTTTTCTCAAAAGTACTTGAAAAAGTAAATTTGTTTGTGTTTTTTGTTTACATTTTATATTTTTGTACATATTGTTAGGGTCAGCCATTTTCAATGATCTCAGGCGACCAAATCAGCCTTCCACCATTCTCTGTCCTACTTCTGACTTTACTTGTGGTGTGACATGTTCATTATAATCTGAAAAGAGGAAAGAAAAAAACCTTGTTAAAAAAAAAAAGCAAAAACAGCAACAACAAAAATCTTATTCCAAGCATTTCAATAACTGTTTCGCGTATGTATTAGCTGTACTGTAAGTAGTTGGTTTATATGAAATGGTTAAAAAAGGCAAAGAAAAAAGATTTCTTTTTTTTTTCCTTTTTTGTCCATGAAGTTGCTGTTTATTTAGTTGTTCTAAAAATAACTGTGAAAAATGAATAAATAAAATAGTCATAAATGGGATAAAAGTTTTAAAAATTGCAATAATTATGCTTTATAATATAGTTTAGTTTCTCAAATCTTTTTGGAAACTATAATCTTAGATTGTTGCTAAGCTAAATTAAATGATGGATATTCATTACATCCAGATTATGTCCAAATAAAATAAAATGTTAAGATATTAATCACTAAATATGAGTTTAAGCTAAACATTTCCGGGATCCACAGAAACAAAATATACTTAGATCAGTTAGTAAATAGGTCCTATTCCATATTAAAAGATGTTTCCATTAAAAAGCCTATGTTTCTAAAAATTACAAAATATGTTTTCGAAAGTTGTTAGTACATGACGCATAGTCCAAATTGCTTACTTCTCAGGATTTCACTGTGAATTAAGGTTACAAAGAATTAAAATTCTGGCTAAAATATAAATTAAATTACTGTTAAGAAAAGAAACAATTCTAAATGCAGAGTGTACAAAGAAAATAAGATGTGTTTCTTGGTGACAATAATTTTTTTTTTAATTTGAGGTTATAGTTTTTCTTAAAGAAAAGGCAGTTTTGCTAAGTTTAGATGTTACTTAAAGATTACATAAAATTAAAAGAATAAAAAACAAAATTAAGATAAACTGAATGGATATAGAAAGTTGGAGAAAGAGAATAAAAAATTTAAGGGGTTATAAAAGGTTTATAGAAATCTTGTATGGTCAAAGCTGATTGAGATTGAATATATGTGTTTATAAGGATTTATTAAAGTTAGCTTTAATATTAATAACATAATAATACCATAATAAAATTTGATTTTCTTTTTTAAACAAGACTTTCATCAAGAAAAAGATTCCTTCCCAACTTGTTGAAAGATTTTCATGGCCAGTATGTGTGCTGCTAAATTGAAGGGCAATGTCTTTCAGGACATTTGGTCACCTTTCCATCTACACACAGATCTGAAGAAACCCAGCACTGGACATATTCTCTCAAACTTTCCCCAGGCATGGCCGCCAATCTGTTCTACATAAAGATTCTATTTGGAGGAAATCTGCTCATTATCCACCTGGCTTTCAAGAAAACAACTTCATGTATTTTTTGAGAAAATGCTTTTGCCGTGGTGAGGTGTCACGTTCTATGAACATATGATTTAAAATATTTCTATAACCTTAGAAAAAACTTCCGGTAAAATGAGTTACCCATTGTCACAAATTCTCTACCCTGCACAAGAAAGAAACTGATGTTTTTATAAACGTTTTTAATTCAGATGTTAATCTACCACACTTTCTTGTAGAAATGTGTTTATTTTTCTGCAGCCATCATGAGAGAGACATTTTCTCTATTTCTTTTCCCAGGCAGTATTCCCAAAGCTAAGCCCCAGGATTCTGTTTGAAATCATGCGGAAATAGAACCAACCTCAGAATCGTACTACACTTACTCTGCAAGATAAGAAACGTAAAAGAGAATTTAAAATCAATGGAATATAAAATATTTTTTACTGAAATCTACCTCTTTTCTCTTAGAAAATGTTTGTGTTTTTTCTCTTTCAAGCTCTAATGATAAAATACCTTATACAACTATAACATAATAATGAAAAACTCAAGTTGAAATAATAGAATATATTCAAGGATTCAAGGTGATAAACACCTGGAGAGTTAGTGCTGACCGGAGCACAGACATAGTGGACTCAGGTGTCAATCACTTTGAGAGATTCTCCAACCCCCATCCTGTTCACTAAAGTACTTAATCACCAACCTCTCAGAAGACACTGTACTTGGTCCCTGCATGCCTGATGTCTATTTTGCTTTGCAAATTCATACATTATTACATTAGGGTGAGTTTTCCTTGCATTTTGGGATAGTTATTCTTCCTTCACAAGCCTGAGAGAAACCAGAGGGCAAGATGCATTTGTGCCTTTTCCCCTCAGTACCAGCACCTTATTGGTAACTACCAATGTGTCTGCAAAGAATGGAAGCTGGGGTTGAGGAAAAAGAAAAATCTTAATATACAACCAGTTAACTATTTAGAGGAAGTGTTTATCAGAAAACTGTTCTCAGCAAGAGGGCATCCAGCTGCTTCTCTGAGAGGCTCCACCCAACACCTCAGGCTCTCCTATGAGAGGAGATGACACAGGGGTTGCTATTTTCTAGAAACTCCAAGGTACATAACCCTTGTGGATATTTTGGGTCATCCTGAGACAGTTGTAATACCCACAACCAGGAAAAGACAGGAGAGTGGTTGAAGATGCATCACCTTGCAAAGTTTCCAAAAACAAACTTCAACCTAAAGACATTCTAGTAAGGTGTTTGTGCCTAGGGAAGATGAGAGGCACAAAGACTTGTTAAGGCAGAATGGCAGGTAATTGCTCTATGCTTTCCTGTCATGTGAAATGGTCACAGACAAGTATTTTCAAAAGACTCACACACCACTCTTTTAAAAATATACAACTAAAATTCTCTGTTTTAAAACTAAATAAAGGACTAACAGTTGATAATGTTGCGATTTGGAGAGGGATAGTTTGCATTTGGAAATGTGGAAAAGGAAGTGAAAACTGACAACTTTTTACAAGCCCTAGAATAGTAAGGCTGGGAGAACAGTCATGGATTTGAGACCACGCTTACCATACATTTGAAAAATCCAGAGAAAACCAGCCTCTCTGTGGAGTGTTAAGTAATTAAATAGATGGCAATTAGACTGAAATGGCCATGCTTCCCTGGGATTCTACCTAAATAAACCTAACTATGTCAGAAATTTCCTGTAAGTTAAAAAATTTGAGGAAAAAAAACAAAAAACAAAAAGGCTTAGCCAACCAGAAACTGCCAGTAATACTTTGATTACATAACCAAGACATTCCCACTTGATAAGTGCAACTGCAACACATAAATAACTGTAACCAATCAAACCAATCAAATTTAATCAAATTGAATTTGATTTACTTCCTCGTGCTCTTTATAAAAGCCCGTTTTTCAAGTTTCTCCTTTGAGCTCCCAAGCAACATAGTTGGGTGCTCTCTGATTCACAAATTGCTGTTTGTGCTAATAAAGTGTTTGTATTAATCTGTTCCTGCATTCCCATAAAGAAACCCCTCAGACTGGGTGGAAAAAAAAACGAGGTTTAATTGGCTTGTGGTTCCACCAGCTGTACAGAAAGCATAACACCAGCATTTGCTTCTGCGGAGGCCACAGGAAGCTTAAAAGCACGGTGGAAGGTGAACCAGGAGCTTGCAAAGTGGGCTAGGGGGAGACGCTATACACTTTTAAATGACAACCTCTCCTGAGAACGCACTGTTGAGAGGACCATACCAAGAGAGACGGTGCTAACCTTTTCGTGAGAAATCCGCACCCATAATCCAGTCACCTCCCACGAAGCCTCACCTTCAACATTGTGGGTTACATTTCAATATGAGATTGAGGGGGTGAAAGAAATCTAAACTACATGGCTGTTTAACATTTCAAAGATGTCTCATTTTATGGCCAGGCGCGATAGCTCATGCCTGTAATCCCAGCACTTTGAGAAGACGAAGCGGACGATCACTTGAGGTCAGGAGTTGGAGACCAGCCTGACCAACAAGGTAAAATCTTGTCTCTGCTAATAATACAAAAATTAGCTGGGCAGGAGCCTGAACTCCCAGCTACTCAAGAGGCTGAGGCAGGACAATCGCTTCAGCCTGGGAGGTGGAGGTTGCAGTGAGCCGAGATTGTGCCACTGCACTCCAGCGTGGGGGACAAAGCGAGAGTCTGTCTGAAAAGCAAAATTAAATTTAAAAAAAATTAAAAATTAAAAAAATAAAATAAAGGTACCTCAGCTTAGGCTGGGGCGGTGGCTCATTCCTGTAATCCTAGTATTTTGGGAGGCCCAAGGCGGGCGGATCACTTGAGCTCAGGAGTTGGAGACAAGCCTGAGCAACATAGCAGAACTCCTCCACAAAACATACAAAACTTAGCAGGGAGTGGTGGGGCAGCCTGTAGTCCCAGCTACTTGGGGAACTGAGGTGGGAGGATCACCTGAGCCCAGGAGGTAGAGGCTCCAGTGAGTTGTGGTCGTGCACTCCAGCCTGGGCGACAGAGTGAGACACTGACAAAACAAAGAAAAACCTAAATTTATTTTTTAAGAGGAAAAAGTTGGGACTGGAGGCCTCACGGTCTGCTGCAACCCAAGTGGGGATTCTCTCCTTATGACCCTCCAATGGTCCCTGCACAATCTGGAGGAGACTCACGGTTGCAGCATAAAACTGCCAAGAAAGGGCTCTGGGCTGGGGGAAGATTCAGCATATGGACGGGACAAAACGGTCGGGGTTTTGGCTGCTGGCTCGGCCCCAAAACGGAGGCTGAGCTGTGCCAGAGGGAACTCGAGTCTGCAGACTCCAGAGCTGACCACGAGGCCCAGATCCCACCGCAGCCGGTTCCGGCCGGTTTCAAACAGCCTCTTCCCCCTTCTCAGGATGCCCACCCCACGCACTTACCATTTTCCAGCTTCAGGATGTTCTGAGGTCCTCCCTAGGGATCTCCCAGTACCTGCAGGTCACAGGATAACAGGGGCTGTGGTAAAGTCACCTAGAAGCTCCTGGAGCAGAAGAGATACAACAGTGGAAACCGGAACCTAGCACAGAGCCCGGGCCCTGGAAGACAAAGACCCCTCCAGATTACAGAGGCCTCCTCTTCCTCTCTTGCTGTGCACCTGATTGGACAGTTTTCACGCTGCCCACCTACTACTTGGTGGGGGCCTTCCACATTCCAGAAAGCAGACAGTGAACAAAGGATGGTGGAGCTCCAATGAGAGAAAATGCCATGTCTTTAGATCTGTTCACAGCCTTGACCTCTGCAATTTAGATGTGGAGGAAATATATTAAACACAATGTTGTTATTTTGTAATTTAGTTTTGACATGGTCAGGCTGTAGTTATCTGTTTCCTTCTGTGGTGTGAAGGGCTATCTCCATTTAAGCATCCATCAACATGCATACACGTCTACATGCATTTCTGTATAACTCAACATTACCTAACAAAAGATATAACTTTCACTAAGGGAAAAAGAAAATTAGTACCTCTAAGGTGCCTACTGTTTGTCAGGTAACTTGCAATCAACCTGTCATTGAATCTTGGCATCCTGTCTGTAATGGGTATATGTATTAATTAGCTATCCCTGCACAACAAAGCACCACAAACTTAGTTCATGCTTTAACTGGTCAGCTATTTAGTCTTGGCTCATGAAGGCAGCTGTTTGCTGATGATGTGGCTCTACTTCTGTGGGTAAGCTGAGTGTCAACGGGGCCGCTTTGGTTCTCTTCCCCATGGTATCTCATCCTCTAGCAGCGTAACCTGGGCTTCTTCTCATGGCAATGGCAGGGTTCTGAAAGAAAAAACAGACGTATTCAAGGTCCTTTGATTCTAGGCCCTGAAGTAACACACTATTGTATTTAAAATTTTCTACTGGCAACAGCAAATAAGACAAGCAAAATTCAAATTTGGTAAACAAATTCTGCCTCTTGATGGGAGCATCTGTAAGAGAACATTGCAAAGGGCATGAATACAGAAAAAGATAAAGAATTGCTACCATTTTTGCAATCAGCATTATTATGCCCTTTCTTGAAGACAAGGAAGCCCCACAGCTACCCACAGTCTGAGCTGAATTCAAAATAAACTCTGCCTGACTCGAAAGCCCATACTCCTGCATAGACCACACTATTCATGCAGCTCTCCTAGTTGTTTTGAGATTCTGGAGGGTGACACTTCTACAATAGAAGCAGGATATTTTTTTAAATATATATTCTTCTCCATTGAATACTCCACCACTGGGAATAATTCCCACAAAAGGATGCTTTCAAAGCGTCTTGAAAGGACTTTGAATGATTTGAAGAAATGTCTTAGGGCTGACTGTAGAAAATCAAGCCAAATATTATTTTTCTATTTTTCATTACATAGTGTATTTTTTAAATGTATAATTTATTCTATATTTTGGAAAAATTTTTATATTACCTTTCAATATTTCAAAGTCATTTATTATTTCTAACATAGACTAAACCACATTACTCTGCCTGAAACAAAATTGTATTCTAAAAGAAAGCGACATAAAGACAGAGTTGTTGAGAAGACATTTTCTCCTGCTGCAATTCAGCCAAAAAGTGAAGTATGTCTTAATGTTATCATTTAGTAATCAATGAGTCAAAGCTGTTTTTCAAGACTCCAAGCTCAGCAGCAGCCATAGGATAAATCCCCACAGCACACACAGAAATTGTCCACAGATCATACATGCCTCTTCCTGAACCAGTGGTTCTCAACCCCAACTGCACATTACAATCACCTGGGATCCTTTTTAAATTCCCCAAGCCCAAGTTGCAATAGAAATATTAAGTCAAGATTTCTGAAACCAAGATTTCTGAGACCTGTGAAATGCTATGGTTTAAAGCTCCTCAGAGGATTACAATGTGGTAAAGGGCACCCAAATCACTACTGTAAACCAAGATTTTTTGGTGAACTAGTTACAAATGATTTCTCAAATGAATGTAAAACCATTTGTGACTGAGTTGTAACCTTTCAGTCTTACTTGAATTACCTACTTACTATTATTTTGCAGAACCAACCTCTGCTACATGTTTTGTTCCTGATTCCACCCGGTTTCAAACATAATGAGTGCATGCCATGTGCAGGGCACTGTGCTAGGTATCCTAACCTTGGTGAACATTATTGAAAAGAACATGGTTGTGCTTTGGTCAAGGATAGGCCAAGGTAAACATCCAGAGTGACTTAGTGTGTTTAGAGCACAGGTATATAACTTCACTTGTTATCAGAGCCATGTAGCCATAACATGGGAACGCCATCCTTTGGCCCTAAGCACTATTGTCTGTAAAACGTGTAATTGCCCTGCTGGCACTGCACAGGTGCTCACAACAAAGAAAGAGAGCCAGCCAAAGCTGTTCATCTTGTAAATGGACAGGTGGGAACGAGGACATGTCTTGGCTTGCTTGTGCCCGGAGAGAGAAAGAGTTAAGCTGCTGACCCTGAAGGGAAAGTTGGCTACGCAGCTGTGTGTGGGAGCTGCGGGGGCATGGAGTGGGGGATGGGAAGCGACAGGGACAGACAATGTGAGAGAGTTGAATAACATTACATTTCATTTGCCTACAGCACCCTGAGCGTTCTTTCCGCTATCTGCTCATCCACCAACGCACTTCAGACCTCAGCATTAGGTGCAGCCTGACCCTGGGCATGACAATTGGCATAATCATGAACCTGACAATTACTGTGTAAAAACTATGCTGGATAAAAATTGATTATAAAAAATCAAAACAATACCACTCAGAATAGCCTCAAACACCCGGGCTGAAGAAATTGTCCCACCTCAGCCTCCCAAGTAGTTAGGAATGTAAGTGTGTACCACCACACTCAGCTAATTTTTATTTGTTTTTCTGTAAAAATGAGATCTTGCTATGTTATCCAGACTTGTCTTGAACTTCTTGCCTCAAGTGATTCTCTGGCCTCAGTCTTCCAAGATTGTACGTTTTGGACAAATACATTGATACAGGCTTCATGCCTTTTGATAAAAAAATATTTTCATCATCCTCAGAAATTCCCTTTTGTTTCTTTCCAGGCAATTTTTTTCTCTTCCAGAGACTATTTCTGCACTGTTTTTTCAACATAGGTTAATTTTACCTGACATACAATATGTATTGTTTTATATCCAGCTCATCTTATTTAGCAGATTTACAAGATTTATCCAGAGTGTGTTTTTCCTGTAGTTTGTTCCTTTGTATTGCTAATATTTGGTTATATGAATGTTGTATCATTTATCAATTGATTTTCCTATTGATAGACATTTGGATTGTTTTTACTAAAACAATATTAGACATTGAGTTGTTTTTACTAAAAGACCCGTGAATGTTCTGATACAAATATTTAACTTAATTTAACTTAATTTTCTTATTAGTATCTAATTGACACCTCTGCATTATTTTAATGTTGGCTCTAGGGATTACCACATACATCTTTAACATAACACAATCTACTTAAACACTGTAAAACACTTTCTTAAAATGCTATTTTAATAAATGTAAAATATGAAAACCTTACCACAGAACAGTTCTATTTTCTCTTATTTTTTTGTATGTGCTAGTGTTATAAAATTTGCGTCTACATGTTGTAAGTCAAACAATAGAAAGTCATAATTCTGGCTTTAAATACCCATGTCTTTTTTTTTTTCTTTTCTTTTCTTTTTTTTGAGACAGAGTCTCTCTCTGTCTCCTAGGCTGGAGACAGAGAGAGACTCTGTCTCAAAAAGAAAAAAAAAAAAAGAAAGAAAGAAAGAAAAAGCCTTATGGCTATTTAAGTAAAAAAAAAAAAAAAAAAAGACTTATGGCTATTAACCTGGGAGGTGGAGGTTGCAGTAAACCAAGATAGTGCACTCCATCTTTGTTCACTGCAACCTCCACCTCCCAGGTTCAAGTGGTTCTCTTGCCTCAGCCTTCCAAGTAGCTGGGATAACAGATGCACACCACCATGCCTGCCTAATCTTTTGTATTTTTAGTAGAGATGGGTTTTCACCATGTTAGCCAGGATGATCTTAATCTCCTGACCTCGTGATCCACCCACCTCGGCCTCCCAAAGTTCTGGGACTACAGGCATGAGCCACTGCGCCTGGCCATAGGTCTTTTTTCAAAAAATAAAGAGAAAAATTTGGAGTAAAATACTTTGAGGTTAAGCAAATACACTGTTTTTTAGTTTCATCCACAATTTTTATACTTCTCAGTTACACTTGCCTACAAGAATTAGGACTGTGGTGTTTTAGTGCTAATTTCCTATTCTGCATTTCATCTATATTGATTGGTACTTTGAATTGTGTGAGAAGAATTTCATCCTTTCTTTCTTCCTTATTTATTTAATCTGTTTATGTCAGTATGAATGCAGTTATTTGTTTTAGTCTCTGAGTGATAATTCAATGCTATGAATATTTATTCTGTTGCTTACGTCATTTCAACTTGGACCGGGGCATTCTTTTGTGTTGGCTCCCTTTGACATGTCCCCATTTTTTCAGCATTTTTTTACTTTTTACCTCCTCAAACTTCTCTCAAATCACTTTGCATTTTTTTATTTTATTTTATTTTATTTTTTTTTTTGAGATGGAGTCTTGCTCTGTTACCCAGGCTGGAGTATAGTAGCACAATCTCGGCTCACTGCAACCTCCAATTCCCAGGTTCAAGCAGTTCTCCTGCCTCAGCCTCCTGAGTAACTGGGATTACAGGCATCTGCCACCACAGCCAGCTAATTTTTGTATTTCTAGTAGAGATGGGGTTTCACCATGTTGGCCAGGCTGGTCTCAAACTCCCGACCTCAGGTGATCCACCCACCCTGGTCTTCCAAAGTGTTGCGATTACAGGCGTGAGTCAATGTGACCTGCCTTCAATTTGCATTTTTAATCCCAAACTCTGATATTATCCATTATTACAAAAATGTTTGGTTTCTTCTACTGAAGAGTTGTATTTAGAAACCAAGATCGGAGAGCAAGCTTTGTTCACTAATACTGGAGTGTCACTGCTCATAGATCCTCTCAGCAGACAACATTTTGAAGTGTATATATAAATATACATTTATGTATGCCAATATCTATCTGTCTATCAATCAATCATCTGGATGGATATAGTACAGAAGGTGTGGTTTATCCTGATATTCTTAAATTTAGTCCGGCACCACAGGCCTCATTCTAGTATTCCCCCTTTGTTTATTTGTAACTTTTTTCAGTTACAGTGTGAAACAAATGCTAATTATTGTGTATAAATATATAAATATACACACTAGATATATAAACACTAATTACACACACATGTGTTTGTGTACATACATGTGTGTATGTATAACACACAGGTATATATGCACACATAGAAATACTTTAACATGTAAAGAAGTTTCAGAATTGTTAGTTGAAGGCCAGGTTCAACGGCTCATGCCTGTAATTCCAGCACTTTGGGAGGCTGAGATGGGCGGATCACCTGAGGTCAGGAGTTTAAGACCAGCCTGACCAACAGGGAAAAACACCATCTCTACTAAAGATATAAAAATTAGCAGGGCATGGTGGCAGGCACCTGTTGTCCCAGCTTCTTGAGAGGCTGAGGCAGGAGAATCGCTTGATCCCAGAAGGCAGAAGTTGCACTGAGCAGAGATTGTGCCACTGCACTCCACCGTGGGACACAGCAAGACTCTGTTTCAAAAAAAAAAAAGAATTGCTGTTCTATATCTTTATGGAAAGCAAACTGATCAACTAGAATATAGCATGTTTGTACAGTTCTTGAATCTTAGAGTATCCAGTTAAAGTACTGTTCTCCAAAAATAGTATATACTATTCTATCTAAGTAATTTTCTATCTAAGTAATTTTTGGAGAACAGTACTTTAACTGGATGTTAAAGTACTATCCCCACAGATAGAATAGTATATAGTTTCTCTTTTTCAAAAAAACTAAAACAAAAACAAAACAAAATTTAACACATGCTATAATGTGCAATGTAAATTAATCTTAAGACTTATGTCAAGTAAAAGAAACCAGCCAAAAGACCAATACTATGTGGTTCAACTTTTATGAAGCACCTAGATTCAGTAAATGCATGAAGACAGAAAGTTGAATAGCAGTTGCCAAGACAAGGGAAGGGAAAATGGGTATCATTTAATGAGTACAGAGTTTCACTTTTCCAATACAAAAAATATTCTGAATGTGGTTATGTTAATTGTACAATGTCAATGTATTTATTGCCTATCAAACATACAATTAAAAATAAATTAATAATAAATTTTATAACATGTGTGTTTCACCACTACTTTATAACAGGAAGTTGAAAGCTTCAATATAATAATGTAATAGGCAAATATTACCAATCTAAAAATAAAAATATATATTGTAGAGGAAGAAACACAGTTTTTAAATATTTAAAATTTATTACTAATGGATAGATGATTTACTAAAACACAAATAACATGAGAAAAACAAACTAAAGCATGATAATTTCATGTGATATTTTAGGAAAGCTTTTCTACATATAAAATAAAGCCTGAGCAATGTAGGATAAGATTAATACATCTGAATGTTATCTTTTCTAAAAGTTTAAACAGCAACAAAGTTCAAACAAATTAGAGACTGTATAATGAATTACAATGTGTTCACAAAGTAGATATTTTATTTTAATAAAACCTACAACAAAAAGCTAAAAATAATGAGCAAAGTATTTGAAACACAAATATAGTGTAAAACAAGTTTTCAATCTTATTCATAATTTAAGAAATGTTATTAGATATGGTATGAGAAGTCCATTTACAATGTGATCCAATAGATGGGCAGTAAAGATTAAATATTTTTGAGGTGTCAATTGAAAGAGGATGTCAAAGTTGGTGAAATAGGAGAGAACAGAAAGAGGTCCCAAAGAGCCAACACTACAACCCACAGCTGTCCCTGACATGGAAAAACAAATCCAGCTCCTTGGACATGATATTTCTAATGAGGGAAATTACCACAAGGAGGCTCGTCTGGATGTAAAAAGCAGTGTCCAAAAAAAATGAAGCCTATCTTGTAGGTTTGGGTTTTATCTCATGCTGGGAAGCCTCCAGTGACACCACCATCATCTTCCTCACGTCTCCCCCAGGTAGTCCCCACAGCAATAGGAAGAATTCTGGTCAATCCCCTTCACCCCGCAAAAGGCCTTATTTTTGAATTCTTTCACCTCTCAGATTCTCAAGTGTTCATGCAGCTATGTTCACAAAGACCTCCATTTTCTTAAACTTCAAAGTTTAGATTCCATCCCAGGGCACACACTTATACCCTGAGTATGTAGTTTATGTACTGCTTTGGAGCAGAAAAAGTACTCTGCTTCTAAGGTGAAACCATAGGTGAAACTGCAACACACAGGTGACCCCACTTTCATATTTGCATAACCAACACCAAAGTCAGCTTGAAACCATCTAGACACTTGTGTTTCTGATGGCATCTTCTGTGGGTCAGTACTCTTACTGGAGAAGACAACCCCAGTATGCACCCAGACAGTGTTTCTCCAAGAGGTTTCCTTGGACAGGTAGCATTGTAAACACCTGAGCACTTGTAAGAAAAGAATATTCTTGGTCCATAGACCATAAGCACTGAGTGAGCAACAGAGGAGGGGCCCAGCAATCTGTGATAATACAAGCCCTCCAGGTGATTCAGCTGCACGCTCAAGTTAACAGCCTCTGCAGCATTGAAGTCACAGCTCATCCTGAGTTAAAAATAAATAACACAAGAAATATACGGCAGGCATGTGGCAATGCTGGAGTTTTGACTCAACACTAAAAAATAAATAAATAAATTTGACTGAAAACACAGCCTTCATTGACTTTCTACTCTTCCCTGTGTTACTTCTCTCAGTGTCCTCCTTGTGCTTCCTGGTAACACCACTCAAGTAAACCTCTTGTACTTAGAAAGTATCACAATAATACAATGTAAAACAAATTGTAACTTATTCAACATTTTATGAAATGCAATAGAAAAATTATATGGCAAAGGGTAGCAGATATTATATGATGGTATTTTCATTATTGTGTCCTCTTGATAATTTCTATTATAAAGCCATAAATAACAATCAAATGATTAAAAAGATTTTCAAGCTCATCTCTAAAAAATAAAAAATCTTCCAGCATTTTGGAAGGCTGGGGTAGGAGAATCTGTGGAGCCCAGGAGCTTGCGACCAGCTTGAAAAACAGTGAGACCTTATCTCTACAAAAATTAAAGATACCTTTTTTAAAAAAGGAATATATACTCCATTTGCATTCATAATTAGAATACTGTGCACCTAGGATGAGTGTGTTCCAAATCTGAGAGTTTTTTTAAATGACACCTGTTGCCGGGCACAAGATGATGATCTTTTTTTCAGATCTTATGAAATGGTAAAAATAACCACAGGTCTTCTGAGTCATGCTGTCGTGTGTTCTCCTGTGCTTCAGAGAAATGTTTCTGCATTGAGTGGCTCTAAGATAAAGTTCTTGTCAATGAGGTTTAGAAAGAAATGCCTGGAGAGCCTTTCCTTCTCCGAACTAAAAAAGGCAATTACTTTCAATCTGATTCCCTATATCATCTTATCAGCTTCACATTTTGTTCCTGTTGCTGTTTGGAATGTGGTTTGTGCCTGGACCTGGGACAGCCAAGTTGGGATTCAGAAGGAGTAAGCATGAGCACAGTGACTAAGCCTAGACAACATCAGAGAGAGAGGAGATAAAAACAAACTGGTACCCAATTTGGTCATTGGTCTATTTTATCAGTCCTGGTGCTACCT
>CAUYLG010067919.1:0-23374 GCA_963573385.1 Cacajao melanocephalus
CTGCATCACTCTCCACCCCCAGAGATGCTCAGACTTCGGTGATGGTGCACAGTGTGCTTCTTATTGTTAAAAGAGTTTTAAAGGTCACGCTTTGTTAAAAGAGTGGTGGTGACTGGGCATGGTGGCACTTTGGGAGGTCGAGGTGGGCGGATCATGAGGTCAGGAGTTCAAGACGAGCCTGGCCAACATGGTGAAACCTCATCTCTACTAAAAATACAAAAATTAGCCAGGCATGGTGGCAGGTGCCTGTAATCCCAGCTACTCAGGAGGCTGAGGCACGAGAATCACTTGAACCCGGGAGAAGGAGGTTGCAGTGAGCCAAGATCACACCATTGCACTCCAGCCTCGGTGACAGAGCAAGACTTTGTCTCAAAAAAAAAAAAAAAAAAAAGCAGCGGGTTGCTCCTCTGGCCGTTAGCTTGATGGACACACTGTGTGTGCTTGCTGGCGGCAGGAGGCAGTGCACACAGGTACAGAGCCACCACTCGGAATCGCTGGGCGAGATGCCTTCCTCACAGCACGTAGGAATGTGGGGGAGGGGACAGAGTTCACAAGAGGCTCTTTTAAGTAAATCCAGGCATAATAAATTTTACTGATTTAACAGAAATTACATCAGAAAAAATGGACATTGTTGAACCAATTCCAATTTAGGAAGGCCATACTTTTATTTTTTTGGAGGCAGGGCCTGACTCTGTCACCCAGGCTGCAGTGCAATGGCGCGATCACAGCTCACTGCAGCCTCGACCTCCGCAGGCTCAGGTGATTCTCCCACCTCAGCTTCCTGAGTAGCTGGGACTATAGGTGTGCACCACCACACCTGGCTAATTTTCTGTGTTTTTTTTTGGTAGCTAGGTTGCCCAGGCTGGTCTCAAACTCCTGGGCGCAAGCAATCCTCCTGCCTTGGCTTCCCAAAGTGCTGGCATTACAGGCAGGAGCCACTGCGCCCAGCCAGGCCGTACTTGAAAGATTTGTTAAATAAAGTTTATAGGAGGTGTCAGGAGCCGTGCAAGGTCAGAGATAACCAGGTCCACGCACGTTTTCGTCTTTCCACAATGTTGGGTTTTATTGATGTGGTCTCAACCACAAAAACCACGAGCTACGTGGAGTTCCTAAAGAGGCAGTTTTCCTTATTACTTTCTGGTCAGTCTGTGGTCAGAGATGTGAGCACACACGCTAAAGCCTCTCCAAAGCTCAGTCAATACTGCAAACTGACTACAATAGTATACAATTTTTTCCTTTTTTTTCTATTTTATTATTGTTATTTTAAAAATAGAGACAGCGTCTCACTATGTTGCCCAGGCTTGTCACAAACTCCTGAAATCAAACAATCCTCCCACCTTAACCTCCCAAAGTGCTGGGGTTAAAGGCATGAGCCACCCCACCTGGCCCATAATACTACACTTAATACATTTAATCAATATAGAAATGTTATAGGTTAAATATTCCACAACATTTTTTTTTTGAGACGGAGTCTCTGTTGTTCAAGCTGAAGTGCAGTGGCATGCATGATCTTGGCTCACTGCAACCTCCACATTTTTAGTAGAGATGGGTTTTCACCATGTTGGCCAGGCTGGTCTCCAACTCCTGACCTCAAATGATCCACCTGCCTTGGCTTCTTAAAGTGCTGGGATTACAGGCATGAGCCACCGCACCCAGCCTCCACATTGAAGTAACATTTAATATCAAGAGGAAAAAGAGGACCAGGAGCGATGGCTCATACTTGTAATCTCAGCACTTTAGGAAGCTGAGGCAGGTGGATCGCTTGAGGCCAGCAGTTTGAGACCAGCCTGGCCAACATGGTGAAACCCTATCTCTACTGAAAATACAAAAATTAGCCAGGCGTGGTAACACGTGCCTGTAATCCTAGTTACTCAGGAGACTGAGGCAGGAGAATCCCTTGAACCTGGGAGGTGGAGGTAGAGGTTGCAGTGAGCTGAGATCACCCCACTGGGTACAATCTCAAGTTCCAGGAATCAAGCAATCCTCCCACCTTAACCTCCTAAAGTGCTGGGGTTACAGGCGTGACCCACTGCACCTGGCCCTATTTAATAGTATATTTACTGTACTCCAGCCTGGGTGACAGAGTGAGACTCTGTCTCAAAAAAAAATAAAAACAAAAAGAGGCAACTGGGCACAGTGGCTCATGCCTGCAATCCCAGCACTTTGGTAGGCTGAGGGAGGATATTCACTTGAGCCCAGGAATTTGAGACCAGCCTGGGCAAAATAGCAAGATCC
Organism: Cacajao melanocephalus; assembly: GCA_963573385.1. Taxonomy (NCBI): domain Eukaryota; kingdom Metazoa; phylum Chordata; class Mammalia; order Primates; family Pitheciidae; genus Cacajao; species Cacajao melanocephalus. Next base: position 2,236 of record CAUYLG010067919.1, read on the forward strand.
TATTTATAATTTTTATTTTAAAAACTGAAAAAAATAAAAAGGAGCTGGGTATGGTGGCTCACGCCTGTAATCCCAACACTTTGGGAGGCCGAGGTGGGCAGATCACCTGAGGTCAGGAGTTCGAGACCAGCCTGGCCAACATGGTGAAACCCCATCTCTACTAAAAACACAAAAATTAGCCAGGCGTGGTGGTGCATGCCTGTAATCCCAGCTACTTTTGGAGGCTGAGGCAGAAGAATCACTTGAACCTGGGAGGCAGAGATTGCAGTGAGCCTAGATTGTGCCATTGTACTCCAGCCGGGGTGACAGAGCAAGACTCTGTCTCAAAAAAAAAAAAAAGCAGTTAAACTGAAGGAAAGGAGGCAAAAAGAAGAGTTTGGAAAAGAGTGGCAATGAGAGGAGTTTGAAAGAGAAAAGTACTTAACTGCCAGGCCAGCTCAAAGGACATGAAAAGTTGTGTTTGTTTTCTTCTCCTATCCCATATGTGGATTAAGATGACGTAAGTGTAGCCTGAACTTGAGGTAGTGCCTTATACCATTATGTCCTATCTTGAAATCCTTATTCCAGGATCACTGTGTCTCCATGCCTTTCTTCCTAAGTAGCAGACGTCATATCGCTTAGTTTTTTATATTCATATGTAAGTTTTTCAAATTGTGTTTAATTTTAAAATGTATTTTGACCTTGAATCATTTATAAACTGGAAAATGATCTAATTATTACAAGTCTAGACTCTAAGTGGTTAAAAATTCGTATGAATTTTTTAGCTTCTTAATATAGATTTAAAACGTTCCAGTTATTTTTGTTTTTGAGATGGAGTCTTGCTCTGTTGCCCAGTCGGGAGTGCAGTGGTGCGATCTCAGCTACAACCTCTGCCCTCTGGGTTCAAGCGATTCTCCTGCCTCAGCCTCCTCAGTAGCTGAGATTATAGGCACCTGCCACCATGCCCAGCTAATTTTTGTATTTTTAGTAGAGATGGGGTTTCACCATGTTGGCCAGGTTGGTCTTGAACTCCTGACCTCATGATCCACCCGCCTTGGCCTCCCAGTGTTGGGATTGCAGGTGTGAGCCACTGCGCCTGGCCTCCAGTTCTTATTTTATGAACTGGCTTGCCTTTCTGGCAATACAATGCTCATTTTTAGTAACTGTCTTTTCATTGCTTAGTTAAGAAGAAATGTTAGCTGTTAAATCACATCTACCCCTGGAAGAGAGGTGAGCCTTTGTGAAGAACATAATGGAAAAGTGCACGCACAGGAAATAACAGCACTTTAGGTGTAGTTCAAGTGAGCAAGATGCCAGATAGATTCTACTAACCATATACTTCTGCTTTGTAGTGTCGTTGTCACTGCTTCTGAAGCTTTTGGATTCAAAGAACATTACATCTAGCCTGGGCGCAGTGGCTCATGCCTGTAATCCCAGCACTTTGGGAGGCTGAGCCAGGTGGATCACTTGAGGTAAGGAGTTCGAGACCAGCCTGACCAACAATGGTGAACCCCTGTTTCTACTGAAAATACAAAATTAGCTGAGCATCGTGGCACATGCCTGTAATCCCAGCTACTTGGGAGGCTGAGGCCAGAGAACTTCTTGAACCCAGGAGGTGGAGGTTGTTCTGCTTTGCTTTTAGTTTTTAAAGTTTCCCCCAGTGATTCCAATGCACCTGAAAAATTGAGAACCACAGCCTTAGTGGTAGGTCAGGGTTTCCCACACTAGGCTGCATAGCATTATCACCTGGGAACATTAACCACTACAGACATTCTCGATTCTTAGTGTAATTAGTGATGATGTGGATCCCATATATTTTTTTAAAGAGTTATCCAGATAATTCTGATGTCAGGAGCCACTGGTATAGACTATCTAGTGAGTTGTATTATAAGCAGTAAAATACTTTAAAAGCTACCCAGTAACTTGGGATTAATTTTATGAAATAAATTCTGAACTGCTGTTTTTGATATAGTCAGACTTATGACTGAACCCTAACAGGCTGGCAAGAGATATAGAATTCTGGTTAATTGAACTTCTGTGGCCTGTATAAAAATAAATCAAGTTTCTTGAATGAATGGCCAGGCACATATACTGTCAGAATGGTATTATTTAAGTATTGAAGACTTTTTAAAATGTCAAAATATATATATATATTAGTATCCATTATTTTAAGGTCAATTATAAACCAGAAGTACTGTTATCTTGGTGATTAAAATCTAAAACTTTAGTTACATTTCAGTAACAAAAACATATCTTACTAGACTGAGTGTGGTGGCTCATGCTTGTAATCCCAGTGCTTTAAGAGGCTGAGGTGGGAGGATTCCTTGAGCCCAGGAGTTCGAGGCTGCAGTGAGCTATAATTGCACCGCTGCACTCCGGCCTGGATGACAGAGTGAGACCCTGTCTCTAAAAACAAAATAAACAACATATCTTACCGACGAAACCTGAATGGAACTTTTTTTTCTTTTGAGACGGAGTCTTATTCTGTCACCCAGGCTGGAGTGCAGTGGTGCAATCTCAGCTCACTGCAACCTCCACCTCCCAGGTTCAAGTGATTCTCCTGACTCAGCCTCCTGAGTAGCTGGGATTACAGGCACGTGCCACCATGTCCAGCTAATTTTTGTATTTTTAGTAGAGACGGGGTTTCACCATGTTGGCCAGGCTGGTCTCGAACTCCTGACCTCGTGATCCACCTTCCTAGGCCTCCCAAAGTGCTGTGATTACAGGCGTGGGCCACTGTGCCTGGCCAGAACTCTTATAATAAGTCTTTCTGTATTTTTTCACAAAATAGTGAATTGGTACTTGGGAGACTTCTTTTTTTTTTTTAAACTGCCTTTTATTTGAAATTATATCATTTGTGTTCTGAACTAAGATGATGAGAGTTCATTTTGTATTTACTTTGCAGTAAGTATTATGTGAATATGCAAACCTTGAATGTAATATAGATTGTGTCCACAGTGGGTTTTGGGGTGATACAGTTTATAAATATACCAATTATATACCCTCATACATTTGTCTGATTTTGAGTTTGTAAAATGAGGACTACTTTTTACACATTTAATACAAAAAAAAGGTCTGTGAAAAAAAAAAAGCAAATGAATATGCCAGGAAAACCTTGTTTTAACACAGGAGACTAAATTTTAGTTTTGTATTAGTGTACTTTTGATCTCAAAGCTTTTTAGAAAACCCTATAAATAATTCCCTTCTAATTTTTTCCAATTTGATCACATACAGAATTCTTTCTTTTTTTTGAGATAGGGTCTTGCTCTGTTGCCCAGGCTGGAGTGCAATGGTGCAATCTTGGCTCACTGCAGCCTCTGCCTCCTGGGTTCAAGTGATTCTCCTGCCTCAGCCTCCTGAGTAGCTGGACTACAGGCATGCACCACCACATCTGGCTAATTTTTTTAGTGTAGACAGGATTTCACCCTGTTGGCCAGGCTGGTCTTGAATTCCTGACCTCAAGTGAGCCGCCCGCCTTGGCCTCCCAAAATGCTGGGATTATAGGTGTGAGCCACTGCACCTGGCCTATAAAATTCTTTTCATAGGATTTATCTCCTACATACCTTCTACAACTTGCTCAGACCTCTTAGAACTTGCTCAAAACTTGTACAACTTGCTTAAACTCTCAGTTTTGTTCTATACTTCCTTCTTTTTCATATTGGAACAGCCAATCATTCTACTTTATGACAAAAATTGACTTTCCTTTTTTCCTTATTTTGATCACAAAAATTCATCTTCATACAAAAAATGTTTTTCTCTTTTCAACTTGTTTTTTAAACGAAACATACATTTTCATACTTATAATTTTCTTCACATCTCTCTTGCTGGTTCCTTCCTACCTTCTTTCTATTTCCTTCCTAAATCCTTATTTTGAAACAACCTTTAAATAACCTTTAAATTAGGTGAAATTATTCTTTTTAAGAAAAAAAAGTATCCTCATGTCTTTTTTTTCCTCACCAAAACACATCTTACTTTCTTTATATAGTTTTCATATATAATTGTTTCCTTTATAGTAGTTTTAATTATATTATTAGAATTTTTAATCCTTAGCAATTGTGAATCAGTATTCTACAAATTAACAGTCTCATAATTTCTAGAATATGCACTTTCTCAAAGTACAATTTTTCATATTAGCAGACCAAAATATATTTATTTTTCTGCAGCTCTCTTTTCTTTAAACAGACCAAAATATATTTAGTCTTTTTTGTTTTGAGACAGTCTTGCTCTGTCGCCCAGGCTGGAGTGCAGTGGTGCAATCTCGGCTCACTGCAACCTCCACCTCCCGGATTCAAGTGATTCTCCTGCCTCAGCCTCCTGAGTAGCTGGGATTACAGGCACCCACCACCACACCCAGCTAATTTTTGTATTTTTAGTAGAGATGAGGGTTCACCATCTTGGCCAGACTGATCTCGAACTCTTGACCTCATGATCCAGTTGCCTCACCCTCCCAAAGTTCTGGGATTACAGGTGAGCCACGGTACCCAGCCATATTTAGTCTTTCTTTAAAATTTAAGAAGCCAAAAATAAGTTTAAAGTTATGTTCAAATGAATGTTTCAGTATTCTAACTTAATTGAAAATGACTCAGACATTTCATGAATATCTATCACTTAATCATAACAGGACTTTAAGTTACTGTAAAAAGTTTTCAAAACTGAAAAGTTCAGTTATCAATTTGTATCCCATTTACTCATTTTTAACAATTATGCTTGAGTTGTTCTTTAAATAAAGCTAGCCATCATCTCGTTATTTTTCAAAAAATCAGGAAAGTATTTAAAATATACAGAAGCAAAAAGACTAATAGGTTAAACATGGTTCTTCCACCCTGCTTTTTTCCCCTCCCATTGAGACTGGATAGTTCTCCTGAACTCCTTGGTGGGCTGGAACTGGAATGGCTCATTTCATTCTTCGAGGGAGGGAGCGTGGGAGCGTGCAAGCAAGCGAGTGGAGGAACCGGAGCAAATGAATGCTGGAACCGACTGGTCACTCTTCTCTGGTGGGAGCAGGCTCTGTGTGGGCCCTGAAGTATAGTGTCCAAGCATGTTACAACCCATGCTCTTTCAGCTCTGCCATCCAGGATGGCCAAGTGCCAACCAGCTCAGTGGAGGGTCACAGTGACAGACCCTGCCCTCTTGGAACTCAGGTTCTTGTCCAGAATCCAGGAAGAATCAGGTCACATGAACTGTTTAAAAGGTGATGAAGAACACTTTATTGAGAGGTGAGTGGCTCTCAGCAAAAAGGGAGGCCTGAAAGGGGATGGGAAGGTGATATTTCCCTGAAGCCCGGCTGTCTCCGGCTGGGCCCTTCTTGCACCATCTGAAGTTAGTGGCATCTCTCCATAGTCTCTGATGCTCAGTTGCTTCTCTGCTCGCCACTCAGCCACTTGCGTAGCTCTGCCAGCTGAAGTCTTTTATGGATACAGGATAGGGGCAGGGCAGGCCAAAAAAGGCAACATTTGGGTGGAAAAATGGGGTCAGCTGTTTTCACTTAGGGCTGAGGTTCCAGGCTGATGGGTGGGGTCTGGCCAGGAGCCGAGCCCTTCTCTTACCACCATGACTGATAGGTGTCAAGATATTTTTTCATCACGTATTTCACTCTTTTGGTTGGCTTTATAGCTTTATTATACATCTAGGAGATAACAATCTTGTTTGACTAGTAAATCTAGGGGGAAAATATACTTGCTTTATAATTAATGACTTTAAATACTTTTTTCTTTAAGCCAATTAAATAGCTCTTTTATGTATTTTGGTATAAAAATATCACATACACTTAACACAAAGATATGCAGACACACAGACACACAAAAGCAGATCTTATTGCTTTCATTAAGATTCATTTGCCAACTTTGAAATAGTTTTTCTTTTCCCCTTCAGGTCATCAATTCTTCAACCACTCATTCCATTGCCCTGAGAAATTTGTTAGCCAGACAACCACAAATTTGTGCTTCCAAAGGGATGACTCTTCAGTGAAACAAGGTAGAAAATGTACATCTCAAAGGCACAGAACTTAGATACAAACACCGTTATTTGCCAAGATAAAGAAGGGCTTAGATAAAGGACAAGTTGGCCAGGAAAAGCACCTTAAGCAAAGGTAAAGTTTGTTATGCAAGCTTTTAAGCCAATGCCTTTCTCATTGTAAAAGCTTCTAATGGTCTAGGTGCAGAGATGGAGGTACCCTTGCAAATGAAGATTTCCTTTAGAGACACAAATTTCTTTTACAAAGAATTTTCAGAATCTTGTTCCTTACTTACATCATTGCCTTCAGGGCAGAGCTCTTTAACAAACAGGGCAAAAAATAACCAGTAGAAACTTACCACAGCTATCATCAGAGGCCTGCCAATCTTGGTGGTTAACATGGAGGTTATCAGAGGTAGGCAGCCTGTTTTCAAGGGCTCCTCTCAAATTCTTTGGGAGCAGTCCCTTTTTCAATGTTTTGATCATTTGGACAAATTACAACAATTTTTTGGAAACTGCAGTTCTAGGGGTTGCTTACTGGCATGCCCTGGGGCAGGCCCACAAGTCATCCAGGTTGTTGGTTGCCACAGAGCTGAAGTACTTTGGAAATGGCTCTCCTAGGGGTCATTTGCAATCTTTCAGCATTTGTCTGACTCGTAAATGGACCAGGTGGGGCTTGTCAGGTCACTGATATCACTCTTAGGAAAATACCATTCTGCCTCTTTCATCCATTTTTGGGCTTTCCAGATCCCACCAACATGTATATTAGTTGGTATAGATGAGGTATCCTGGGATCTTAAGTTATAATTAAGACTGTGAATTCTGGCTGGGTGCGGTGGCTCATGCCTGTAACCCCAGCACTTTGGGAGGCCAAGGTGGGTGGATCGCAAGGTCAGGAGTTCAAGACTGGCCTGGCCAACATGGTGAAACCCTGTCTCTACTAAAAGTACAAAAATTAGCTGGGTGTAGTGGTGGACACCTGTAATCCCAGCTACTCGGGAGGCAGGAGAATCGCTTGAACCCAGAAGTTTCAGTGAGCTGAGATTGTGCCATTGCACTCCAGCCTGGGTGACAACAGCATGACTCAGTCTCGAAAAAAAAAAAAAAAAAAGGCTGAATTTTTCAGAAAACTTTTTTTTTTGAGATGGAGTCTTGCTCTGTCACCCAGGCTAGAATGCAGTCACACCATCTTGGTTCACTGCAACTTCCACCTCCCAGGTTCAAGTGATTCTCCTGCCTCAGCCTGCCAAGTAGCTGGGATTATAGGTGCCTGCCACTGTGCTGGCTAATGTTTTTGTATTTTTAGTAGAGACAGGGTTTCACTATCTTGGCCAGGCTAGTCTCCAACTCATGACCTCGTGATCCACCCACCTTGGCCTCCCAAAGTGTTGGGATTACAGGGGTGAGCCACCGTGCCCAGCCTTCAGAAAACTTTTAAAGGTCTTCCCTGGGTTTGCAAAATTTTTAACCTATGGCCCGGAGCTGTTTTTATCCAGGGAATGTAAATCACTCCAGGATTCTCTCCTAAATTTTCAGGTGGTTTTATGCTGCAAGGAAACTGTTTAACTGTTTCAGGTTTTCTTTTTTTTTTTTTCACAGAAGAAAGGCAAAGCAGACAGAGTATGAATAGTCTAAATATTCAGACAAAGTAGGCTAGAGAGCAGCAGTAGGAGTTACATCAGTTGCACCATCCTTGGTGTGGGGGACATCTTCCATTTCTAGGCTTTCATTAGCTCTTTGCAATGAATCTTTTAAAAAGGCTATTTTGGAATCCTGGGCAGGTAACCAAGCAAAAAAGTCAGCAGATTCTAAGTAAGCAGGGGAGGACAGAGAGAAAGAGAGCTTAGAAGCCTCTACACGCTAATCAATTATATACAGCCCATTCAGACTTTAACCCTATAGCTACTGTCTTCTAATTTAGTTCTAAGAATAAAAACAGGCCAGGTGCAGTGGCTCATGCCTATAATCCCAGAACTCTGGAAGGCCAAGGCAGGTAGATCACGAGTTCAGGAGTTCGAGACCAGCCTGACCAACATGGTGAAACACCATCTCTACTAAAGATACAAAAAAAAATTAGCCAGGCGTGGTGGTGCGCACCTGTAATCCCAGCTACTTGGCATGCTGAGGCAGGAGAATCGCTTGAACCCAGGAGGCAGAGGTTGCAGTAAGCCGAGATTGCACCACTGAACTCCAGCCTGGGTGACAGGGCAAGACTCCCTCTCAAAACAAAAACAAACAACACACTTGGGAGGTTTGAAGAGTACACAAAAAGACCATCGGAGCTCCAAATGGTCCTTGATAAAATCTGTTTTTGGTTTTTGAGTGTGTGTGTGTGTGTGTGTGTGTGTGTGTGAAGGAGTTTCACTCTTGTTGCCCAGGCTGGAGTGCAATGGCATGATCTCGGGTCACTGCAACCTCCGACTCCTGGGTTCAAGTGATCCTCCTGCCTCAGCCTCCCAAGTAGCTAGGAATACAGGCATGCGCCACCATGCCCGGCTAATTTTGTATTTTTATTAGAGACGGGGTTTCACCATGTTGGTCAGGCTGCTCTCAAACTCCTGACCTCAAGTGATCCACACACCTCAGCCTCCCACAGCGCTGGGATTACAGGCATGAGCCACCACACCTGGCCAAGCCCTTACTACAATCTGCCCATAGGTTTAAAAATGTCCACAAGAATGGACCATAATGTTTGAACATATAGCTGGCTGGACTGTATGTTCAAACATTATGGTCCATTCTTGTGGACTAAAGGCTGGATTAAAGGGGGACTATATTTGCATGCATTAGAACTTGGGGTGTCCATTACGTTTCTTATTAATCTTTCTAGATCAAAATCCAGACTACCAAAGACAGCGAAAAGAAAGAAAGATTTAGATATAACAGTCAGTACACTAGTCACAAATACGGTGCAACCCACATTTCCATCTAGCCATATTCTTGGCAACTTCCAACCTTTGGTTAGTTGACCAAGTTCTCATGACACAAAAACATAATAGCTGTGCATGGGAGGGAAAGAACCAGTAACACAGGGGTACCCTAAAGCCAAGAGGACTCAGTTCTTTCGAAGTTAAGGATCCTATTTTTATGTTGGAACTTGGGTCTCTCAGAGCCAAGTTGGCTTTGGCTCTGAAATCTCCTTAACCAATTTAGGTAATGATTTTTTTTCTTTTACTTTTTTTTTTGAGACAGAGTATCATTCTGTCACCCAAGCTAGAGTGCAGTGGTGCAATCTTGGCTTACCGCAACCTCTGCCTCCTGGATTGCAGCAATTCTCCTGCCTCAGCCTCCTGAGTAGCTGGGATTACAGGTGTATGCCACCACACCTGGCTAATTTTTTCTTTTCTTTTTCTTTTTTTTTTTTTTCTTGAGATAGTATCACTCTATCACCCAGGCTGGAGTGCAATGGCATGGTCTTGGCTCACCGCAACCTCCACCTCCTGGGTTCAAGCGATTCTCCTGCCTCTGCCTCCCGAATAGCTGGGACTATAGGCACGTGCCACCACACCCAACTAATTTTTGTAATTTTAGTAGAGATGGGGTTTTACCATGTTGGCCAGGCTGGTCTCGAACTCCTGACCTCATGATCTGCCCGCCTAGGCCTCCCAAAGTGCTGAGATTACAGGCACAAGCCACCACACCCAGCCAAGCTAATGATTTTTCTTACCTCAGCACACAAGAAGAGAAGAAATCAAGTGAATAGATAGCTGTGAATTCTGAAAGCCAGGCTCACTCCAACAGTAACAATCAGTTACTGCAACTACTGTCAGTTACCTCTAAAACACAGCCCTTGCAGGTGACTCATCATCCACTGCAAACCCAAAAGTCATGTGTCCTCTCATGGCACAAACCCTTGATATCTGTCATAGTCTGTTTTGTGTTGCTATAACAGAATACGTGAGACTGGGTAATTTATAAAGAATGGAGGTTTATTTAGCTCATGGTTCTGGAGGCTGGGAAGTCCAAGATTGGGTGGCTGCATCCAATGAGGCCCTCATGCTGTTTTATAGCATGGTGGAAAAGTGAAAGGTGGGGGAGAGAGCACTCACACACCAGAGAAAAGGGGGCTGAACTTTTCCAATCACTAACTTGTTCCCATAAGAAAGGCACTAATTCCCTTTTTTTTTTTTTTTTTTGACAGAGTCTCACTCTGTCGCCCAGGCTGGAGTGCAATGGTGTGATCTCAGCTCACTGCAACCTCCATCTCCTAAGTGCAAAGGATTCTCCTGCCTCAGCCTCCCAAGTAGCTGGGATTACAGGCACATGCTACCATGCCCAGCTAATTTTGTATTTTTAGTAGAGACAGGGTTTCTCCATGTTGGTCAGGCTGCTCTAGAACTTCCAACCTCGGGTGATCCACCCGCCTCAGCCTCCCAAAGTGCTGGGATTACAGGCGTGAGCCACCGCACCCAACCAGACTTAATCACTTCTTAAAGACCCCACCTCCCAACATGGCCACAATGGCAATAAAATTTTAGTATGAGTTTCAGAGGGCCACACCATATTCAAATCATAACAGTACCCTGAGGTCAAATGCTCACTCGTGGCATTTACCTTGGATTTGAAAGCCAAAAAATTCAGGGGTCTCAATGCAAAAAGAACAGAGTCTGGCCCAAAAGGAACTTATTTACAACACCCAGGACTCTGTGAGGAAGACAGAGGACCTGAAAGGAGTCAGCAGCACCTCTCCTGCATTCCTCAAGAGGTCCTTAAGAGTAATTAGTAGAGGCCAGGCGTGGTAGCTCATGCCTATAATCCTAGCACTTTTGGAGGCTGAGGGGGGTGGATCGCCTGAGGTCAGGAGTTCAAGACCAGCTTGGCCAACATGGTAAAATTCCATCTTTACTAAAAATACAAAAATTAGGCAAGAGTGGTGGCACGTGCCTGTAATCCCAGCTACTTGGGAGGCTGAGGCAGGAGAATCACTTGAACCTGGGCACCACTGCACACCAATCTAGGCAATAAGAGCAAAACTCTGTCTCAAAAAAAAAAAAAGTAATTAGTAGTCTCCTTATGGTCCCTTTGATGGCATGGCCACCAGATTAGTCAAAAGATAACATTTCAATATCTTAACTGACTTTATTTGTGGATCTAGAATCAGGCAATACTTCCTTCCATAAAAATACAGTGTTCTGATAAGCTGAGCAGAAGAGGTTGCTTTTATAGACAGAAATACTGAAGAAAGCAGAACCAAAGCACAGAAAGCAGACTGGTCATTTCAGAGTTACCTTCCTTGTAAGACAGGAGCAAGGAAATAATAATAGACAAATCATTGACTGATTCCCACCAGGTTACTTCAGGTTACTTTTTGTCATAAGGCAGAGGGAACTGCATTATTATGCCAATTGAAGCTGGCCTGTTTGGGAAATTAGGCTGTTTTTATCTCCTGACTTCTGAGTAGGTCAGATAACAACTCATTTTCAGTTTGGTGACATAGCACCTCAACATGGGTGACCCCATTTTGACTTGTAGTCTCGTCTGTTGGGGCCTAGGACAGTAGCTGAGTTCAAAACAATGGGCTCCTACGATTTTAATTTAACAGCATGCATAAGCAAGGCCCATCTTACCTATGAAGGTGTCAAACCATATTAATTATAGGGCTCAATCCAAGTGTACTCGCTTTGTATCTCCAACATACACACACACACAAATATGCTTTTTCAAACAATTCACTCCCACAGATTCCCCCCACGAATCCAATATGGCTCTCATCCCTGAAGGGTGGATCCCTTAATTGAGGATCACTGGCTTATACAATCTCCAGAGAAGATCACAGTTTAAAGATGGAAATGCTTTATTCCAGTAACGACCTGGTATTCCTCTCCTCTCTCTCTGTAACTCACAGCTGTCGCGCTTAGTAGTTTTCTCTTGTGCTGTGCGGGTTCCTTTCAAGATGTTCTCAAATCGCTCTGGGCTCCTGGTTAGGTGGCACTCAGGAGAACAACACTAGTTCAAACCCAGTTTCTCACTGGCAATATGTGGGTACTAATGCTGGAACCAAATCCTATTACTGACATTTAACCTAATCTTACCAATAACAGCTTGCTAGGGACTTCCAAACCCCATACTATGCATCTGCTTGTGGACTGAATTGGGATCTGTTTTTCTCTGCTATCAACTTTGAATTTCAGGGGTGCTGGAAAGGACTGTGCTTGTGATTTCGGCCCAGCTGTTTACAAGGGGCCTGAGGGAAGCTCTCATTTGTGTTGTTTAGCCAAGATTGGTGGCCTCAGGTTTCATCATAGTTTCATATTTATGCACTACATAGAAAGCCTTTAAAAACTCAGTAAAGTCAATGCTTCCGTCTCTGTTCAGATCCATTATGCTGGCAATCTTATTGACTTGGGAATCATCAATATGAACATTGTAGTGAGCACTAAAAAGTTTCCACATGGCACGAAATTCTTCCATGGAGATCAGCCCTAAAAGAATATAAGAGAAGGTTATGAGTGTTCATTTTAAGACCCACCTAAGGCAGGTGTTGCAGAAGCCACACTGATTGAATAGTTCCAATTAGAAACTCACTAAAATGCCTGACCATGAAGATACTGAAGGATATGGAAGAGTAAGATTATAAATGTTAAGAAACAGGCCGGGCGCGGTGGCTCACGCCTGTAATCTCAGCACTTTGGGAGGCCGAGGTGGGTGGATCACCTGAGGTCAGGAGTTCAAGACCAGCCTGGCCAACATGGTGAAACCTTGTCTTTAAAAAGAAAAAAAATAAAAAATAAAAAAATAAAATAAATAAAAATAAAGGTGCCGAGCGCAGTGGTTCACACCTGTAATCCTAGCACTTTGGGAGGCTGAGGTGGGCAGATCACCTGAGGTCAGGAGTTCAAGACCAGCCTGACCAATATGGTGAACCCCCATCTTTAAAAAATAAATAAATAAATAAATGTAAGAAACAATATGTCACTTTCAACTCCCAAGGGATCCTGAACTTATTCTAAAGCCAGAACGAGCAAACAGTGAAGAAATAGGGATGGGGTTGTGGACTGTGGGACTAAATGTGGTATAGAAATGACAGGATCTAAAACAGAAGGGAGAGATGCACGGAAGGACGGCAGAGAGGAAAGTGACATCAAACAAGAGGGAGAAGAGGCCCTGGGAGTCAACAAGAGGATTACAAACAATGGCGCTGCCTCTTTTATAGGCAGTAATTTAATGTGTTGATCATTGATTTTTTTGGTGTTCAAAGGTCTCTGCAGTAGGGAATTCTCTGATGAGTTTTTAAAAATTTGAAAATTAGTAATTGTACATCAAAGCTAAAGGCAGAAAATGAGTTTTCATAGCCCTTAATCCCCAAAACAGAATCAGAATTCTAGGAATGAGATACTGAAATGGATAGTAAATGACCTCTTCATTTGTACTGGTGATTTATAAAAAGAGTTATTCCAGTTTGACTGATGGCTACATAGGCTTCTGTAGGACTCTATGATCTTGAATACAGAGACTGCAGCCAAACTGAAATAATAATAGTATTAAACAAGTTTGTTTTTCCCCTCAAGTTTTATCATGTTAAATGAAGAATGAAATAGATAAAAACAGAGTTCTGATTTCAGAGAACCAGACCAGCTTTTGCTTTCTACTACTGCTACCCCCATTTTGACCTGTAGTCTAGCCTGTTGGGGCCTAGTGCAAAAGCTGAGTCCAAAACAATGGGCTCCTACGATTTTCATTAAACAGCATGCATAAGCAAGGCCCATCTTACCAATGAAGGGGTCAAACCATATTAATTATTGGGCTCAATCCAAGTGTACTCACTTTGTATCTCCAATACACACACACACACACACACAAATATGCTTTTTAAATGAACTCATCAAAGTTCATTTATTTACCTGAGTGATCAGTGTCAATGGCATTAAATATGATTTCCAGGTCAGATCGGTATCTGTACAGAGTTTCAACTAGAGCAGAATTAGCCTACAATAAAGATTTTCCAAGTGTTAGAACATACCGAATTCATGACACAGATTGATTTTAGCAAATGTAACAAACACAAAACATCATCACCAATTCAAATGATGTGATTTAGACAAATCTGAGAAGGCCATCCTTCCCGTGGAGGCCCCACCCTCTTCATTCAGTCTGTGATCCTCAGGGCACAGGGCCAAAGCGAATAAGGCAGCGGTAACTAACAAGAGCCACCATTTACAGAGAAGTTCAGGTGGATTATTTCATTTGGTCCTCTACAACAACAAGGAACAAGAACAGAACTATTATTATGTCCATTTTACAAGTTTGAAAAAAGGGAGATAAAGGAACTTTCCCAGGGGTCACAGAGATGGTAAATGGGATTTAAATTGTGGCTGCCTGAAGCCACGGCCTGTGATCTTAGTCACCATGGTAAACTGCCTCTGAAGTGAAGTCAAAAGCCTCCTTCCTGGGGATATTTTAGTCTCTAACCTACCTTTACTTCCCTTCTCTCTGCTCTTACCTTCTCATCTTCCCTGCAAATGATCACCCAAGTCCTAGCTCCAACCAGCTTCCTTTCAGCTCAATGTCACATCTCACTGCTGATGAATTGTTAACTAATAAGTACAGGGATCCGATAAATCTCCCTGATATTCACATTCTAAGAAGAGATTCTACATTTCAAAAATCTTTCAGACATATTCTGGGTCATGTCAGCAAGTCTGTATACTCAAATTTCACAAGGGTTAGATTAAGTATTCTAAATGGTATGTTGTATAAAAGCATGGACGTCAGACCAGGCGCAGGGGATCATGCCTGTAATCCCAGCACTTTGGGAGGCCGAGGCAGGCAGATCACTTGAGGTTAAGAGTTCAAGACCAGCCTGGACAACACAGTGAAACCCCATCTCCACTAAAAATACAAAAATTAGCCAGGTATGGTGGCAGGCACCTGTAATCTCAGTTACTCGGGAGGCTGAGGCAGGAGAGTTGCTTGAGCCTGGGAGGCAGAAGTTGCAGTGAGCTGAGATTATACCACTGCACTCCAGCCTGGGCAACAGAGCAAGACTCTGCTTCAAAAACCAAACAAACAAAAAGCATACATGTCAGATCTACCCTTCTGCTAGACAGCACTTAAAAATCCAGGACAGGCAAGGTGGCTCATACCTGTAATTGCAGCACTTTGGGAGGCCAAGGCGGGCAGATCACAAGGTCAGGAGATCAAGACCATGCTGGCTAACACGGTGAAACCCCATCTCTACTAAAAATACAAAACATTAGCCGGGTGTGGTGGCACGCGCCTGTAGTCCCGGCCACTCGGGAGGCTGAGGCAGGAGAATCCTTTGAACCCGGGAGTCAGAGGTTGCAGTGAGCCGAGATCACGCCACTGCACTCCAGCCTGAACGACAGTGAGACTCCGTCTTAAAAAAAACAAAAATCCAGTATTTGATGTGGACTTGTTTGTTGAAGGTTTTTCGTTTTTTTTTTTTTTTTCTTTTTTCTTATCCTAGGAACACACAAATTTGCTGAACAGACCACAGTGTACCTGGGAGATTCCCCTTTGGCCTTTCCTAAGACTGCAACTCCATCTATTAGATTATTCCACTCCCAGCTTTTCTTTTTTCTTTTTCTTTTCTTTTCTTTTTTTTGAGAGGGAGTCTCGCTCTGTTGCCCAGGCTGTGGCGCCATCTCGGCTCACTGCAACCTCCACCTCCCCAGTTCAAAGTATTCTCCTGCCTCAGCCTCCTAAGTAGCTGGGATTACAGGCATGCGCCACCACGCCCCGCTGATTTTTGTATTTTTAGTAGACGTGGGGTTTCACCTTGTTGGTCAGGCTGGTCTCAAACTCCTGACCTCATGATCCACCTGCCTCGGCCTCCCAAAGTGCTGGGATTACAGGCATGAGCCACTGCACCTGGCCACTCTCAGCTTTTTAAAGGACTAAGTTATGTTTCGCCCCGGCCAGGTTTTAGCTGGGGCTATGTTTCACTTGCCTCTTTTATAGGTTTTTCAATGTGGATATTCTGGAAGCTGGACATGTATTCAACGTTTCCGTTTTGGTCTATGATTACCAGATGCGAACTCAGGGATCTCCATGGTAGGTTCAGTCCCAAAACGCTCTCCATGCAGAAAGCCCACTGGCTCACAGGAAGTTTTCCTAACAACAACAACAACAACAACAACAACAACAACAACAAAGCCCAAATGACTTGTTTATGATATGACTGTAAAGAATGCAACCTCCTTGAGAGAGCCAGGGCAGCATGGGGCCAGCTGCTCTCCGTCATAATATATGCTCCCAGGCCCTGTAGTCCTGAAGGAAAAATAACTCAAGAATATCTTTAGTATTCCATAGATCGTATCCTTCCTGTCACCTGTAAGAAATCAGACTTTGGGTGTTAGATTATTTGTTTTTCTTTTTTCTGATTAACAAAGTAAGGTATGCCCATTTATTTATTTTTTTGGAGAAGGAGTCTGGTTCTTGTCACCCAGGCTGGAGTGCAGTGGTGCCATCTTGGCTCACTGCAATGTCCACCTCCTGGGTTCAAGCGATTCTCCTGCCTCAGCCTCCAAGTACCTGGGGTTACAGGTGCATGCTACCATACCTGGCCATTTTTTTTTTTTTTTTTTTGTATTTTTAGTAGAGATGGGGTTTCACCATGTTGGCCAGGCTGGTCTTGAACTCCTGACCTCAAGTGATCCACCTGCGTCGGCCTCCCAAAGTGCTGGGATTACAGGCGTGAGCCACTGTGCCCGGCCTAGGTATGCTTATTGTAGAAGATTTGAAAACAGAAAAGAATACAAAGAATAAAAGACGTATTATTTACCTGTCATTTCACAACTAATATCCTTTTCCTCCTAATATATGTAATTTTTCCAAACACAAATATCTTTATTACATGTAGGCTGTTTCTATTTTTAGATGGATATCCATTTGGCCCAGAATCGTTTATTGAAGACTCCTTTGCCCACTGCTTAGCAGTGGTGCCTTCAAGTGTCTATAACTGCATGAATCTGTTTCAGGATTCTCTATTTGCTTCCACTGTCTATACGGGTATCCATGTACTGATTCCATACCATTCTAATTACTGTACTTTTATAATAGATCTTGATATATAATAGAGAAAGTCTTCCCACCTTATTCTTTTTCTTCAAGAACATCTTGGCTATTTTGGGCCTTTGGTAATTCCACGAGTTTTAGATGCAGATTCTCAAGATCTACCGAAAAATCCCCCCTTTGGGATTTTGACTGAGATTGCATTCAACCTATAGCTCAATTTGGGAGGAATTTGTATCTTGACAACTTCAACCCTTCTAGTCCTCGAACACAGTAATACTCACCCACTTATTTCAGTCCCCTTTGATTTATCTTAATAATATCTTAGCACTCTCATACCTCATTCATTAGGTTTCTCCTGAGTACTTGATTATCTATTGTGAATGGTATCTTTTGAGATTTTTCTGATCTAAAAGCTAACTGCTGGCTACCCCAGCTATCAATTTATTTATTCCCACTTGGCTCCAAAACTATTCTTTTTATTTTTTTCTTGCCACGTTTTGTGATACTAGAGCTGGACCCTGTAATCATTGCTTCTTTGGCAGCTCCTATAACATTAGGCTTTGTTAGTAGACAGTGCAGGAAGAATACTGCAAAGAATAGCAAAGAAAAAGCTTTTCTTTCTGGTTCTGGTGTACTTTGCCTTTTGTTTCTATAGCACAGCATGGTTAGCAGAGGTGTGTGGAAAATGCAGCGGCACCCACCTTCTAGCAAATTTCACTGACACCACAGCACGTGTCATCAGTGTGTGGGAGACACAGTGTAGCACAGCCCAAAGAGGGTGTTGCTGGCACCCCAGTGGGTGGCTCTATCCTCTCCAGTCCTGGCCCACTAGCCAGAGACTGAACTCTAACTTGAGGCACCTCAGTGAACTTCTGCCCTACCCAGCGGACCACAGCCACATCCTCACCAATGAGGGCGTGATCTCATCTCTTGATTGGGAGTAGGGGTTTCTTCCAAGTTTGTTCCTTCCATGGCTCCTCTCTCTCAACCTTAGACAGCAGCTCCTCCCTACAATTGCATTGGTTATTTGTTTTCTCTTTCTCTGTCTCTCACCATGGTTTCGTCAACTTCAACAGTTTTGTCAAAGAACCATTTTTTGGCCAGGCGCAGTGGCTCACACCTGTAATCCCAGCACTTTAGGAGGCCAAGGCAGGAAGATCACCTGAGGTCAAGAGTTTGAGATCAGCCTGGCCAACATGGTGAAATCTCATCTCTACTAAAAATACAAAAAAAAAAAAAATTAGCTGGGCATGGTGGTGTGTACCTGTAGTCCCAGCTACTCGGGGAGGCTGAGGCAGGAGAATCGCTTGAACCCAGGAGGTGGAGGTTGCAGTAAGCCAAGATCGCACCACTACACTCCAGCCTGGGTGACAGAGGGAGACTCCATCTCAAAAACAACAACAACAACAACAACAACAAAACTTTTTTTTACTTTGTTAATCATAACTTCATCTTTTACATTTAAGGTTATCATCAGTGCCTTTCTAATTTGCATCCCGTAAATTTTAATAAGTTGCATTTTCATTGTCATTCAGTTTCAGCATTCTAATTTCCACTGTGATTCTCTTTGAGCCAAGGATTATTTATAAGTTTACTTCTCATTTCCAAGCCAAAGGGCAATTTTATGACTATCTTGTATTATTGAGTTGTAGCTCAAGTCACTATGTCAGATCATTTATTTTGTAATGTTTCCAGTACTTCAAAACCCACTGAGATTCACTATACGTTCCAGTGTGTGGTCACTTTTTGTAAACGATCCATTTGTGCTTGATAAGAATATGCATTCTGAAATGTTGGGTGCTGAGTTCTATGTTGTCTTTTAAGAAAAAAGTATGCTAATCTTTTATCTGTTTTTTTAGTTCCTGAGAGAGGAGTATTAAAATCTCCCACTATGGCAGTAGATGTTTTTACTTCTACTTTTTCTTCTGTCAGTTTTTGTTTTGAATATTTTTGAAGCTATATTAATAGGTACATACACATTTAGAATGGATTCAATTGGCATAATTAATATTTTATCATTATGAAATGTTCTTTTTCATTTCTAGTAATATATACTTCCTTAGAGTCTACTTTGCCTGACACTAATAAAGCTATCTTAGCTTTATTTTTGTTAGTGTTTTCATGGCATATCTTTTTCTAAATTTAACTTCTAATGTTTTGTGTATATGATTGTACAGTCTAATTTTGCAACTGTTGAGAAATCTATCAGTCTAATTGTTATCTCTTTGTAGCAATATGTGTTTCCTCTCTGCCTGCTTTTTAAAGATGTTTTTCTTTGCCACTGGTGTGCTGGAGTTTCACCACAAATGTGTGTAGGTGTGGATTTAACTTTATTTATTCTACTTGTGAATCACTGTTCCTCTTTATGAATTTGAGTCTTTTACCAATTCTGGAAATGTCTCAGCCATTAGCATGTCAAATATATGGTCTCTTACATTCTATTCTCTCCTCCCAGTACCCTGAGTAGGTGTATGTAAACTTCTCATTTTACTGTTCATAACTCTTTTTTTTCTTTCTTTCTTTCTTTGAGATGGAGTTTCACTCTTGTCACCCAGGCTGGGGTGCAATGGTGTGATCTCGGCTCCCTGCAACCTTCACTTCCTGGGTTCAAGCAATTCTCCTGTCTCAGCCTCCCAGGTAGCTGGGATTACAGGCGCCTGCCACCACAGCCAGCTAATTTTTTTTTTTTTTGTATTTTTAGTAGAGATAGGGTTTCACCATGTTGACCAGGGTGGTCTCAAACTCCTGACCTCAGGTGATTCACTCACCTTGGCCTCCCCAAGTGCTGGGATTACAGGTGTGAGCCACTGTGCCTGGCCTGTTTATAACTCCTAATCTCTCTAATTCTTTCTTGAGTAGTGTCTAATCTTCCGTTTAACCGATCCATTATGCTTTTTCTTTTTTTTAACAAGTATATTTTCTATCTATTTAGTTCTTCAAATCATTTGCAAATGCATGTTTCTGATTCCATAGATCCTTTAAACATATTTTTTATTTGATAATCCTAATATCTGATGTCCTCAGGGAACTAACTGTTGTTTCTGCGGACTTTCACTCACGGTAGTTTGTATCCTTGTTTAGTAATTTTTGATTGTGAGCTCATTTGAGTTGATCTTAATCTCTGGATATACGAGTGGCCAAAACTGGGGATGCTTCCCTCAAAGATAAATTTGCATTTGCTTGCCAGGAACCAGGAAGCATTACAGACTTAAGACAACTTTAGCCACTTTGAGGGTGCAAGCATGATAATGGAGGTCTCAAATGCAGCTTTTCCATCTTTCTACTATATTATAATTTAGTCTCAGGATTGACTGCTATACTAATATCAGCACTGGGCTCCAGGACAATCTAGCCTTTGGTGCTTTCTTGTTGTGCCATGCTCCCACATGGGGTTTCAAATCATCTTTCATGGAGAGTGAAGATGCAGCTGGAAGAGTCACCTTACTATGAGGCTGGTAAATGCATTAACATTCTGCATCCTCCAGAATCTAGCTGTCTGTTAATAGGAGGGCCCTCCAGAATGTCTAGCCTAGCATACTATCAGAATAGAAGTTTAATTCAGGGTTGGTGTTAGCTTTCCAAATTGAAAATAGCTTGCTAAAAGGGAGAAATATGCCTTTTTTTGCACAAAGAATGGATTATATATTTTTTATCTCTATTCTTCCTTCTTAGTAAAAATGGAGAACTGAAATCCTAAAGAAGCAAAGAAAATGAAAAGTGATCTGTATGTAACTTGGTGTGTTAAGAAATGGTAAGTGTGAGGGGAGAGATCCAAGATGGCCGATTAGCAGCAGCTCAGGATTGTAGCTCCCAGTGAAAGCACAGAGAGCGAGTGGATGCCGCACTTTCAGATGAATTTTTGTTGCCCACAGACCGGGAGATTCCCAGCGGAGGAGCCACACAGGTCGCCAGCGCGACTTTTTTGGCTGGTGCAGCTGTTTTGCCGGCGCCCTGGCACGGCGCTTCTCGGTGCGGAGTATACGGGACGGGGTGCCCTTTGAGTCGGGCTCGGCTGGTCCCATCCCCACAAGGAGAACAGCAATTGGAAACGCTGAGGACTGAGAGTTTCACAGCAAGCACAGCCGAACCAGGAAGGTCCAGCTCTGTGGGGAAGGGGCGTCCACCAAAGGAAAACTAAGAAACAGAAAAAACTTCATCACCAGGCAGAGAGAGATCCAAGATGGCCGATTAGCAACAGCTCAGGAGTGTAGCTCCCAGGGAAAGCGCAGAG
>CAUYLG010067920.1:0-44938 GCA_963573385.1 Cacajao melanocephalus
GAATCACTTGAATCAGAGAGGCAGAGGTTGCAGTGAGCAGAGATCCTGCCATTGCACTCCAGCTTGGGCAACAACAAGAGTAAAACTCTGTCTCAAAAAATAAATAAATAAAATAAAATAAGAATTGCTGCACACTGTTTGATTATTGTCCTACCCAAAACTCTTAGCTTTTATTTCAAGAGAGAATATGTGATCATAAAATACTCATAATGCCCTTTTTACTTGAATAGATATTAAAATGGCATTCTGGAAGAAAGAGAAATAGTCAAATTTGGTTCTATTCAAATCTCCAAAAGAGAAAGTGGGGAGTAATAATCAAGAAGTCCTTATGTGCAAGAGATTGGATTCAATCTCATACAATGTTTAGGTAAATCTTCACTATTGACCTGAAAAGAAGGCAAATTTTTATTTTAGCTGATAAATAAGAACATACAAAATGTAAACTGCTCAATGCCACATAGCTAGTTTGTAACAATCCTAAGATATAAAACAAGATCTGCCTAATATCTGAGTCTATACTCTTTTAAGTCTATAAGGCTACTGACTCTATCCAATTTAATTATTATCTTATGCTTTTTTGCTTTGATCAAATATCTGTTAATTTAATTAAGCCTATAGAGAGAGATTTAGATTTCACAGGATAGGAAAAATTCTAGAATTCTTAAAGTAAAATTTTATCTCTTGTGGTAAAAAAAAATGGAATGAAAAAGGAGATGAGAAGTAGGTGAAAATATTGCAAGTATGTCATACTTTTAGAATTTTGCCTTCTAAGGTATTGTAAGACATTCCAGATAAATTATTATAACTGAATCATTCAGAGTGTTTTTCCAAGTGCTACAGAAATTCAATTCTAAAAATACTTTGAATCTATTGGATCTAATGTAAACTTTGTATCAGTTTAAAGCCACCCTTTTCTTCATATATACAAATTTACAGGAAACATGTGCAAAAGGATCTGGAAAGACATGAGTATCTCTATGACATAATTTTTTTTAATGAAGACCTTTAACACCAATATCTACTCAGACACCATCCTATTCATTTCCATTGACTTTTATGCATATTTAGTGTTGTCCAATTAAATCCTGATTAAATGCAATTTATTCTGATTATTTTATCTATCCTTGTAACAATCAATAGTTTCCATTACTTTAGTTTCTTTCAATAAACTTTTGGTTAAATCACCTTATTGTTAATTATTTTCTATAAATTTAAATCAGATTCCAGTTTATTCAGTCTATTAACTTAAAATCAATACTGTTTACATACCCAGTATCAGGATGGAGGTTGGGGGGCAGCCTTTGCACTTTATTGTTCTGAGATGGGAGATAATCTATCTCATTTAAATCAACGTGACAGAGTACAGTCCCCATAAAAGCCAATACTTCAGTGATAAGCATCACTGCTGGCTTGCAACCGCTAAAACTGTTAAAAAGAATTGTAAATCAGCAACACTCGGTGTTTCCACATAATGCTGCCAAGTTTCAGAACCTGTTACAAACACTTGTCTTTGGACTTACCCATTGCCCATGTTTGCTAACTTTCCAAGCATGAGGAGAGGCGCTGAGTCATAATAAGAAAAGGGCTCTGGAGCCAGAGTATCTAGCTTTGAATACTGCCTCTGTCCTTTTTCACAATGCTACATTGGTTGTGCAAATTGTCTAACCCGTTAGTGCCGCAGGTTTCTCCTGCAAGAAACACTATCTGCCATAAAGGATTACTGCAAGAATGAAAACATTTATGAAAGTGTCTGACCAACCATGCAGATTTCTGAGTCTTAGCTGCTATTATCACTCTGATTTATGATTATAAAAACTAACATATATATTAAGCACTGACCATATGACAGACTCATTTTTCTGTGATTTATACCATTATGTCATTTGTTATTCAAAGAAACCTTGTAGAGTAGGTATGATTTTTTTTTTTGGTTTGCTGATGAACCAAGGTTCAGAAGGTGAGTTGCTACAGTCTCTAACGTTATTCAGTGATAGAGATGCATGCATTTGAGGCAGGCCCATTTAAATAAAAATCTAACCTGATTTTGTAGTGTTTCACTGCCTTCTCATAATGGAATTTTTCTCTATGGGTCAGATTTTGATTGTAAAAGGTTACTGTTTAATCACTGGTTCCTGGACTAGATGTATAGATATGTACATATATGATATTATTTTCACCATAGCAAGAAAGTAAAGATTTTAGAAGAAGGATAAGAGAACCTCATAGAATTATTTTAATCATTAAGAATAGGAGGAATGGCTGGGCAAGGTGGCTCCAGCATATAATCCCAGTACTTTGGGAGTCCAAAGTGGGTAGATCACTTGAGCTCAGAAATTTGAGACCAGCCTGGGTAACATACCAAACCCCCCTCTCTCTATATATATATAAAATTAGCTAATATATATAATTATATATAATTATATATATAAATATATATAATTATATGTATATAATTATATATATAATTATATATATAAATATATAATTATATATATAAATATATATATAATTATATATATATATATAAATAATTAGCTAGGCATGATGGAAGGTGCCTGTAGTCTCAGCTACTTGAGAGAGTGAGGCAGGAGGATCTCTTGAGTCCCAAAAGTTGAGACTGCAGTGAACCATGACCATTCCACTGCATTCCAGACTCAGTGATAGAGTAAGACCCTGTCTCACACACACACACACACACACACACACAAATACTAGGGGGACATGATGGTTTGCTAACAACTTTATAGTCAACAATATCATTAGGAAAATCCAAACCGTATAAATAAAGTATAGCAAAAATGTTGTCTGAACCAAATATATCTTAAAAATATATCTACCAGGGATCTTTCTGTGAATTATCAAGGATGTATGGAACACACTAAATGATTTCCTGCAAGTATCTCTGCTTTCACCAGTAATTAAAATACATTTGTAATCTAGAGACAGCAGTTGGAACCAAAGAAGAAAAATAGAATGAAATATTCTACTAAGTTTGTCTGGAAAAGGGATATCAAAGATTAATTAGTTCAAAGGCCTCAAGAAAAGTTGGGTTAGAACCAAGATGGTTAAGTGCAAGCAATAAATCTAAGTCAGGGTGAAGGACAGAGTAGGTTATGGAGACAGTCACTGAAGACCATGTGGAAATGAGCATGAAATGAGAACAAGCTGGGAATCATGGGAAGAAAAGCCTGGGGTTGCTGTGTAATAATTCTATTGGTCCTACAGTTGTCTATTGCTTCTTGTTAAGCAAAAATGTGAAGGAAAGATATTCCCTGGCATCAGAAAATTAAAATCCACGTTATCACAGGGAAATGAAGGCAGTTCCCTTGACTCAAAAAAATTGAATTTATATTCAAATGAACTAATTATCTATATTAAGAACTTCAGGATTCACTGGCTACTGCAGTGAGGGCATATAAATGGACAGTGATATGTTCCTGCCCCTCTTAAGTATGCTCAGAGAAGGAAGGAAGATTTGGTCACTGCCTTCAAAGAACTTACAAATCAGCTTCCTCACATAATATGTGAGTAGCACTATATAAGAATAAATAGGCATCTTTTGACAACTTCTCTGAAGCTACCATTGACTTCTTCACAGAATTGGAAAAAAACAACTTAAACTTCATATGGAACCAAAAAGGAGCCTGCATAGACAATGAAATCATAAGCAAAAACAAAAACCAAAACCAAAAAAAAAAAAAAAAAAAAAAAAAAAAAACCCGAAGCTGGAGGTATCATACTACCTGACTTCAAACTATACTACAAGGCTACAGTAATCAAAACAGCATGGTACTGGTACCAAAACAGAGATATAGACCAATGGAACAGAACAGAGGCCTCAGAAACAATGCCACACATCTACAACTATCTAATCTTTGACAAATCTGACAAAAGCAAGCACTGGGGAAAGGATTCCCTATTTAATAAATGATGTTAGGAAAACTGGCTAGCCATATGCAGAAAGCTGAAACTGGATCCCTTCCTTACATCTTATACAAAAATTAACTCCAACTGGATTAAAGATTTAAACATAAGACCTAACATCATAAAAATCCTAGAAGAAAACCTAGGCAATACAATTCAGGACATAGGCATAGGCAAAGACTTCATGACTAAAATACCAAAAGCAGTGGCAACAAAAGCCAAAATAGACAAATGGAATCTAATTAAACTTAAGAGCTTCTTCACAGCAAAAGAAACTATTAATAGAGCAAACAGAATGGGAAAAAAATTTTGTAATCTACCCATCTGACAAAGAGCTAATAAGAATCCACAAAGAACTAAAACAAATTTACAAGAGAAAAACAAACAACCCCATCAAAAAGTGGGTGAAGGATATGAACAAACACGTTTCAAAAGAAGACAATTATGCAGCCAAGAAGCGTATGAAAAAATGCTCATCATCACTGGTCATTAGAGAAATGCAAATCAAAACCACATTGAGATACCACCCGATGTCAGTTAAAATGGTGATCATTAAAAAAATCTGGAGACAACAGATGCTGGAGAGGATGTGGAGAAAATGGAATGCTTTTACACAGTTGGTGGGAGTGTAAATTAGTTCAACTATTGTGGAAGACAGTGTGGCATTTCCTCAAGGGTCTAGAAATAGAGACACCATTTGACCCAGCAATCCCATTACTGGGTATATATCCCAAAGAATTATAAATCATTCTATTATAAAGACACATGCACACGTGTGTTTATTGTGGCACTGTTCACAATAGCAAAGACTTGGAACCAACCCAAATGCCCATCAATAATAGACTGGATAGAGAAAATGTGGCACCTATAGACCATGGAATACTACTCAGCCATAAAAAAGGATGAGTTCATGTCTTTTGCAGGGATATGGATGAAGCTGGAAATGATCATTCTCAGCAAACTGACACAAGAACAGAAAATGAAACACTGCATATTCTCTCTCATAAGTGGGAGTTGAACAATGAGAACACGTGGACACAGGGAGAGGAACATCACATACCAGGGCTTGTTGGAGTGTGTGGGGGCTAGGGGAGGGATAGCAGGTGGCTGGAGGACTAAGGGAGGGATACCATTAGGAGAAATACCTAATGTAGATGGCAGGGTGATAGATGCAGCAAACCACCATGGCATATGTGAAACTACGTAACAAGCCTGCACATTCTGCCCATGTATTCCAGAATTTAAAGTATAATAAAAACAATTTTTTAATAGTTTTTCGCTTTGGGGATTGGTAGTAGTAGTATTCATTAATAAACAGTTGTTCAACTCAAATGCCCATGATTATGGACTGGATAAAGAAAATGTGGCACATATACCATGAAATACTATACAGCCATAGAAAGAAAGTGTTCATGTCCTTTGCAGGGACATGGATGAAGCTGGAAACCATCATTCTCAGCAAACTAACACAGGAACAGAAAACCAAACACTGCATGTTCTCTTTCATAAGTGGGAGTTGAACAATGAGAACACATGGACACAGGGAGGCGAACATCACAAGCTGGGGCCTGTCAGGGGGTGGAGGGGCAAGGGGAGGGAGAGCATTAGGACAAATATCTAATGCATACAGGGCATAAAACCTAGATAATGGGGTGATAGGGGCAGCAAACCACCATGGCACATGTATACCTATGTAACAAAGCTGCACGTTCTGCACATGTATCCCAGAACTTAAAGAAAAAAAATCATTATTTGCACATCTATAATGGTTTTAGGAAAACTTGTTAGGAATTTCAAGGAAAATCACACGTTTTTATGTTGAACAAATAGTAATTATGATTTTCTATGATAATTTTAGTTTTGAAGTGTTTATAATTAGGGGAAAATGATCAGTCAAGTAAGAATATAAACAAATCTTCTAGGCTTGGTGGCTGACTCCTGTAATCCTAGCACTTTGGGAGGCCGAGGTGGGTGGATCACCTGAGGTCGAGAGTTTGAGACCAGCCAGGCCAACATGGAGAAACCCCATCTCCGCTAAAAATACAAAATTAGCCAGGCATGGTGGAGCATGCCTGCAATCCCAGCTACTCAGGCAGCTGAGGCAGGAGA
Source organism: Cacajao melanocephalus (assembly GCA_963573385.1). NCBI lineage: Eukaryota > Metazoa > Chordata > Mammalia > Primates > Pitheciidae > Cacajao > Cacajao melanocephalus. The sequence continues at coordinate 6,034 of CAUYLG010067920.1, forward strand.
ATCACTGGTACTAAGAGGTGGAGTTTGCGGAGAGCCGAGACTGTGCCACTGCACTTCAGCCTGGGCAACAAGAGTATAACTCCGTCTCATAAAAAAAAAAATTAAAATAAAATAAACAAATTTAAAATAGCAAGAACAACTATTAAAATAGTAAGAAGATCTAAAATAGATGTAAAAATCTATAGTATGATATAAACATGATCCTTTTAAGGGCAGACTTTAGGCATTGTGTCCTTTATAACAAATACAAATGCATTGTAATTTTTTCCATTAACATTACCTTTTGCTTATTTAGAACTGTAAAATGGCTTGAGCAAAATTAAAATACCAGACAAGAAATGGGTAAATCTGTAGAAGATCATCCTTTGCTGACATAATATCAGATGGAGTCAGACTAGCATTTTAATGAAGAGCAGTTTATGAAAACCACAACCATAGCCTAAGTCAGAATGGGGAACTTTTAAATATCCTTATTCAAATCTTGAATTGCATTCAAAGTGGTTTTATTTTTCTGTGTGTGAAAATATTAAATGATCTGACATTTCCTCGGTTTCCCTCCATTTACATCTCTGTGGACTTTTTTTTCTCCAAAATTCCATGATTTTGTCTGTTGTAAATATGGCTGTGGTATAAAAATAGGAGAGCTTTTAGATTGAAGAAATAAAAAAGGACAGTAACCCACAGAGAGGAAAAACAGCATTTTATTGTCTTCTGAAGGAATCAAGTTTGTATTCTTAAAATTATAAAGTACCTTCCGCATCAATTTCAAGGCAAGGTTAATCAACGTGGAGGAAGGGAGAAAAGAGAGAAGGGGCTAGTTGAGGGCAGAGGTATGAGTCAGGTTACAAATGACGTCTCCTGGGGGACACTCACTAACATAGTGCTTGGTAGATGTTGTGGAGTCAGGCCAATGACATATAGGAGTTACCAACTCTGCTACACTAATTGCAGCCATGAAAGAAGAAAGAACAATTCAGCGGTTTAAAATGAAGGAGAAGGAAAGCAAGAATGAGAAGGTAACTATGCAAAGAAGAAATTTAAGATAGTCATGGAAGAATGAACTGTTGTGAATTCATTTCTTGTCCCACTTCTACATATGCTAGCAATAATACCTTGAGTGAGATTAATTCTTACACCTCTGGTGAGATTCACTAATCTTGTACTGCTCTGGTATTTTAAAGCCAGGTTTCTTTGCAAAGAGATTTTGGCTCTGTTGCTAAATGCACACTATTTTACATTAGGAACAGTGTAAATAATTCAAGTGTCTTTAGTGCACCTGTCAGGAAAATGAGGAAGGCTTGAAGTTTACATGTGCATAAAAGAGCAAGGGTGATAGACAGAAAGACAGGGTCTGTGATCTCTCGATTCTGTCTTGGCATGTGATAGCTGTGTAGGGCCAGTATTTCCCATTATAAGACAAAAATGGATCTATATTGATCTCTAATCTCTCTTGAGCATCCTTTGGAAAAATGATATTTATTCACAGAGGAGGTACCAACCACTGCAGAACTCTAATATTTTGTTTCAGATGAAAAATGAGTGTGGAGTCAAATTATACTGAGCTCTGAGGCAATGTATTTGTTTTATTTTCTCTTGTTTCTCAGCCAGGGTGAATATTGTTATTTAAAACTCTGTTACTTCCTATATTTAGATAAAATGTATGGCATCTTACTATATTGACATGCAGTACAAATATAATCTGTATATCTGCTGTCTGTTTATCCCAAGAAATTATATGTTTTTAAAAAGGCAGGAGTTTTGTTATTTGTATAGTGTCCCCAACCCCAGTGCATAGCAGGATTTAGTACGCAAAGTAAGATAACAATCAATATTTGTTTAATAAGCGTTTGAAAACTCTGCGTGCAAGTATAGGAAAACACGTGATCTTTCACTAATTCTATTGACTTAATTGAGTGCAACTGCATATATATTTTATTGTTAGCCAATTCAAAACTCTTTTGGAAGAAGGCAGATTATAAATTAATGAAAATTATAATGATTTACAGATTCATGTTCTCATAGAAGACCAAATGTTCTACATTTTCAATCATCTTTACAATCCCAAAAACTAATATTCCTGATCTTCTGTTGGTATTCAGTGTTCACTTACTGAGGTGGTGAAGATTAAAAATGACATTGGAGTCATTGTCACTAACACCAGCTGTATCATCTGACTGTAAGATTCCTTTGGTTCCCATTAAACTTGTGAACTCCTAGTGAAAAATCTGGAAACTTTTCAGTATTATATAAGCACGTACTCCTAATTTTGATCTGAGGAATTAAAACTGACTTCAATTTATATTGGATTACACTCAAACGTTTTCACTAGTTAATTCAACAAAATGTAGATATGTTTTCCAAATACTAATTTTTAAATTCACGTTAAATTCATGGAGACATTTAGTCCATATGCTTCATACTGTAACTCATCATTTTGTAGGCGAGAATAGGTCTAAGTTCAGGACTATTTTTTGACTAAGACTCTGTGAGTGTTTTTAATTAACATTTAAAACTTTTTTTTTTAAGGCGCGAAGTTATGTTTGACAAAGTTAAGGCCAAACCCCAAAAGGTTAGTGTTTTGTCTAGAACTAAGCATACATGAATCTTAAATGAATTTTAAACTGGGCTAAAATAAGTTGCCTCACCCTTTGAGAAAATTGATGGAAAATAAGAACATTTGCCATTAAGAAGCTTATGACTGGTTATTTAATAATAGCTAGAGACCAAGGAAAGGTAGAAGGAAAGGAAACAGTTTTTTAAAGAAAATAAATTCTTAGATGCTGATAAATAGACAATGCACACCTGAGTACTTTCTTTTATGTTGTTGAGGAATTCTGCAATCCTGGCCCATGATTTTTCTCACTTGCTTAGAATTAAATGTAAAATTTATTTCTAAAACTGTGTATCTACGACAAGTCAGGTATTCTCTAGTTAGGGGTGTCTGTGTGTGAGAGAAAGAAAGAGAGAGAAAGAGAGAGAAGAGAGAAGAAGGAAAGGTAGGAGGTAGGTAGGAGGTTGGGGCTTCTTTGGTCATGCCTAGTGTTAGGGATAATTGATGGACTTTTGGTCTGATGATATCTTGACAACATAAAGAATGTTAAGCAAGGTATGAAAATATATCTGGATTGTTTATGAAAAGGAGGAAAGAACAGATGTTAAGGGTAGCGTTGGGAAGATAAGGAAAGCAGTGAATATTCCAACAAAGAGGAATAGAGTAGAGGAGAATGGCATCCAGCTTCCAGTAGTTCTCCAATGATTCTTGTTTCCTGGTACACGTGCTCTTGGGTAGTGTCCTCATCCATTTGATAAGGACTGGCCTGATGACAAATAAGGACTGGTCTGATGACACCCATTTGATAAGGACTGGCCTGGTGGGTAACTTCCCAGGCTACTTCATGAAAGGCATAGCAACTTCTGCCCTGGTCTCTTGAATATAATTCCTTCTGGATGATGTAGCCACCATGCCATGAGGGCACTCAAGCAGTTCCTTGTCAAAACATGCTGCCACTCTGTCCGCAAGCCAGAGCAACCTTGCCAGTTCTGTGAATAAACCATCTTAGAAGCCAAATCTCCAGTCCCAGGAAAGCCTTCAGGGAACTGCAGCCCTAGCTGACATCTGACTGTAACTTCATGTGAAAATTCCTAGCAAAAACTATCTAGCCAAGCTCATGAATTCCTGACCACAGAAATCATAATAAATAATCAATCCTTATTGTTGTTTTAAACTATCACTTTTGAGTGGTTTGTTAAACATCTGTAGATAAATAACATGGCAGAAAAGCTTGATTCAGAAACAAAATATGCTCATTTATTCAAACATCGCATATACTTTGAGGTCGAGGTACTTTGAGGTTTTAATGCAAAAAAGATTGATACAGTTCTGACTTAATGAATTTATATCCTAATAAAGTTGGACCTTTTTAGAATGTTTTGAAAAGCATGTTAAATTTTAACAGATGAATAATAAAGTAATTATAAATGAAGAGATTCCCATGAAGAAAATCATATAGGGCTCAAATGAAGAAAGTTGGGGGTTAATTGAGAAGAGTTTTTAGAAAACATATTCATGAGAGTCTCTTGAGGAGGTGAAATTTACATAGGGATAAGAAGGCTGAGAAGGAGTGAGTTTATCATATATTGAGAGAAACGTAGACTCACGTATGCAACATCCCGAGCTGAGGAAGGGCGTAGTATGTCTTCAGGAAGAAAAAAAAATGTAGAGCAGAGTGAGTGATGTAATCATCAAACAGAAGGAAGGGCTAGATTTCACAGGCTTTGATAAGCCATAGTGCGTTAGGCCATTTAATGGCAATCCACAGAAGGATTTGAGCAAAGGAAGTAACATTGTAAACAAATTTAATTTACAGATGCACAGAAACATTCATCAGAACAAAGACACTTATCTTAAGGGGCTGGGAATTTCTCATGATCAATCAGGGCTTCATACCTTAGTGAAAGTTCCTGCTAAATGAAAATATTTCTACTTATGTTTAGTATATTTGTGCAGAACTGTGAGGTGATAAGTTGTGCAAACATTTGGAAAAGGATTCCTGGTATAGGAACTTGCTGTTGTCTATTTTTAGAGAATTTAATATCCTCAAAAATAAGCATCTTTGGGTTAGGTTTATATTTGGAATTCAGTGATATGAAGGCATAGAAATAAAAAATGAATCATTTCTATGAAGTATTATGGGTCTAAGAATCTTCAGGATAAAGATCTACAGAATTATAGTTTATAAAATTGCCTCACTATAATCATGAAAACTTTTTTGTTTACCTATATCCTCAGCTCAGTATTCCAATGGAATTATCATAAGCAGTGAGTATAATAACCTTTTTCTAGTTTACAGAATCCTAATTGTGCTGAATCATGTGCAGACATGATTTGACAAATTGTAATAATGCAGGTAATATTTTTAAAAAGAACACATTAATTTTGAATTTGCAATTTGCTACAATTTAAATAACTCTATTACTTTAATGGTGGATATTAAATTTTAATTTTGCAAATTTTTTCTAAAAGGGTTGAGTGTAAACTTAAATTCAGTAATTTGCATTTTTTAAAAAATATATTTCTCATCAGTGGAAAGTACTGTTTGTCACCTGGCAGGTAATAACTTCCTATCCAAACTCTTAGTTCTAGGGAATATTTCCCTTTTCAAAGAATATATTAAATCAAAAGAACAAAACATTTTATGCTAATGCAATCTTTGTAAAGGCTGAGACAAAATTTCAAGTACTGATAGTTATAAAAACCCTTCAAGAGAGTTCTAGAAATATTGGTTTTCTTTAATCCTAGAGATGCCGTTCTGTAAAAAGGAAATGATTTTTTACATTCATTTTCAAAACCCTAGCTCCAGGTAATATATTTCCAGGAAGTACATTTCTCAAACAGGCCATTTGATTCACCCATTGAAGAATTTGCATTTCATATTATGCATTTCAAAAGTCACTAGCGTATATTACATATATCATTTGTCACTGGAATACATTGATTTTAAAGTATGTATCAGCTCAAAATAGTATTTCGAATAATCAAATGCATTCAATAATTCCATAATTTCAGAAATATTTACTTAGCACATACATTGTTTAGAAATTTTGCTAAGGGTTGGGGATCCTAAGAAAAAAAATATCTCATTCTTCAATCAATTATTAATGCAGTTCAGGAGATGATGTATTTTACATTACGTCACTGCTGTAATATATATATAAACATATTATAAAGAAAGAAATTAAAAATAAGACAACCACCACAGTGAGTGTGAAAGGAGGGCAAAGTGAAGGAAGGCTTCCTGGAGGAAGTGATGCTTAAGTTAGGTTTGAAAACTGAGTTAGAGAAAGAGGGAAAAGTACCACAGGAGGAATGGCTGACATGTCCAGAAGCACTAAGTGAGAAATACAGGAGAAGCTGCTGGCTATAACTGGGTACTTCAATATGTGTATTTTTGCTGTGTGGGCAAAAAGGAAAAAATAATAATGGAGGAGCAAGATTAAAAAGGGCCTTCGCAATGCTATGGATATGGGGACTTTGTAAAGCAAAATAAAACCATAGGGATATTATTACTGAGATCTTAAATCTACTTTAGAAAACCTTAAACAAAAACTAGTTTATGGATTCTTTAAAAAATCGTCAGCTGTGTTTGCCATGCTGATCTTGTCTTAACTCTAAATTTTTGAAAGAGAAACTCAATACTCTAATACTCAAGAAGGTGGCTGCTATGTCCACCTTAGAGAGTAAAACCCTTAATTAAGGCTCAGGTCTGCCACAGCTAAGCAGCAATCTTTCCCATATTGATCTGGACAAACTGCTTAGGAGAGTGAAAATGCCATTGTCTCTGTTTATTTTCCTTACACAGCCAGAAGTTGAATTTCCACTGTATGGGCTCCAGTGAAATAAACTGATGATGCTTGACTCTGCACATTGACCATCCAATCACCCTCACTCTTTATTTCTGGAAGTTGAAGAAGGCAACAACCACCCATTACATTCAGCCAGTTTTCTCCTGACCAATGTCTCCAGGGACCTTGGCCTTAATTGATGTGAAGGTGCCCTTGAGAACAATGTTGAAGACAGACAATCAAAGTCCTGACTAGAGCAGTTGAAGAAATACACCATGTGACAGTTTTGAGTCATAAAAGTCATCAATCTAAGTGGAAAAAATAAACCCTCCTACACACACACCCATACTCTGCTTCAGTCTGTTTATTGTACAGCCAATCTAGCCAATCAGAAGTCATATCAAATGCTTTTTGTGTTTGTGAAAAAATCAGGAAAACCATCTATTGTTATGCAGTTAAGCAAATTAAACTGCTTTTTACCAGATTGCAGGGAGTTTATAATTGGTATGCAGATTTTTAAAACATATAACTTTAGGTGTGAGTTCCCATGCCTAGGGACATATTTGTGTTAAAATGTTCACAAAAGTTGAGGTATAATTATTATTGTAGATATGTAAATTATCCACATTTAGTGTCTTAGGGTAGGTTTGTTGCTGCAGAACCTGAGATAAGATCCAGGTGAAATTGATTCATCAAGCAAGACCTTGGGCAAACTGCTTGATATCAAGCCCTTTATCATTTGTCTCCTATTTCCTCTTCTGCTTTCCACACTCTATTCTCAATCCCACAGAAGGTGGCTTCATTCTGATCCCACAGTGGAGGTCTGTAGAGTAAGTTATGCCCCAGGATGTCCTAAAACAAACCATGAGTTTTGAAACCTTCCTATTCAATACCTATCAATCATTGGTTCAGAATTGCAGAGGGATTTATGTTTTACACCATTTTTAACTCTTCACAAGCTGTCTCCAGTAGCTATATTGAAAGAACCATAGAGTCCAACTTTTTTTTAAGTGTCATGAAGCTGGGAAAGCATAAAAACAGTCAAGAGATAAATAAGTAAATAAGAGTGTCCAAGGGCATCTGGTCGTAGCAGAGACATTATATCCTCTCGGACAGCGGTTTGGTTGAATAGTGGTACAAAAACACAGTTTGAAGAGAAGTTATAGAGACCCTGGAAAAGATGATTTCTATTCAGGGCTGTCCTGAGAATTCATGGCATGCAGACCATCTCAGTGTAATATATTCATCACCTTTCAAGCAATTGATTTATTGAAATGGAAAAAAAAAAGTTTGGAGAAGTAGTTATTTTCATTACAAGGAGATTCTAGGGAATGCTGGACTTGCATTGAATGATCATTGAGATAACTGTCAGAATGGAATTCTAATCACAAATTTGTTTCATGCCAGTAATTTAGGACATAGGAATTTTAAAAGGACTTCTGCTTTATGTGCTAGAGTGAATACAGTGATGCACCAATAAGACCTTCCTTCTCAGGGCTGACACACATCTTTATATAGCTGCTAATAATGTTGGATGCTGCTGTTTTACAGTTGAATCCTTTCCCAGTGAATTACTTTTGGCTATAGTGTGTAGCTTCTCCCAAGACCAGGCTCCCTCTCTGGAAACAGCCTGCATCTGGTAGAGTTTGAATATGAAGATCTGAGCACTTGTCTTAATTCTGAAATATCAAAGGTTTCTTCCACCTCCAGTTATTTGTAAAATTGGCTGAGTCTTCCTTTGTAACCGAATTACTGTTTAATTTCTTTTACAGTTCTCAGTAACTCTCTCCAATAAACTTTCTAAAGGTATATCTGTGCCTCACAGTCCCTTTTCTGATTAATATGGTGTAATAATAGAGATGACACATTGGTTCCAGGAAGCAAAATCTAGAATGAAATTTTTACTGTGGAAAAATACATGTGACATAAAACTTACCATTTTAATCATGTTAAAATATACAATTTAGTGGCATTAAGTGCCTTCACAATGTTGTACAACCATCACCATTACCTAGTTCTGGAATTCTTTTCATTATCCTAAATGAAAATCCTGCATCTATTAAGTAGTGATTTCTCATTCATCCCTCCCTCCAGCCTTGAAACAACACTAATCTGCTTTCTGTCTCTATGGGCTTACTATAAGTTGAATTGTAGGATATGTGACCTTTTGTGTCTGGCTTCTTTGACTTAGCATAATGTTTTGTAGTATTCTGAGTATTTCATTTCTTTTTATGGCTAAATAATATTCCATTGTATGGATATACCACATTGTGTTTACCCATGTATCTAGACATTTGGGTGTTCCTATCTTTTGGCTATTAAGACTACTGCTCTTATGAACATTTATATACAACTTTTTGTTTGAACACCTGGTTTCAATTATTTTGGATATATGCCTAGGTGTGGGCTTTGAATCATAAGGTAATTCTATGTTTAACTTGCTGAGGAACTGCCAAACTGTTCGCCACAGTGAATGCACCATTTCACATTCCCATCAGCAATGTGTGAGGATCCCAATTTCTCTTACCTCCTCCCCACCACCTGTTATTTTCTGTATTTTTTTATTATGACCTTTCTAATAGGTGTCAAGTGGTATCTCATTGCGGTTCTCATTTGCATTGCCCTAGTGACTAAGGATGTTTAACATCTTTTTATGTGATTTAACAATTTGTAGTCCTTTGCCCATTTTCAATTGGGTTGCTTGGCTTTTAGTTCTTGAATTATAAGATTTATTTGTGTATTTAAATCAGATTTTGCTGTTAGATTACATGCTATCCAGCTGTTAATATTGACTGCATAATTAATGGTGTCCTGACATCATTTGGCATGCTATAAGGGTACAAATGTTAATATTTTCACTTATATTGAAATGAGATGTGATACAAGAGAAAGAAAATACTCTGCCAGGTGCAATATCTTAGCCTTGTGAGAAGTTCTAAGAATCTCATAATAACAAATATTATGGAATCATATGTCTCTTGCCAGGAGTTATCAATGTATTAGATAAAGACAATGAAAGTATGTGAGAAATTATGGGTGTTCCTACACTCCTACCCTACTCACAGATGGTTGTGAATTACTTTGGTGTGATGAAATCCTCTCAATGTCTCAGTTTTCCACTGTGTACCTGGTCATCCGTTTTGTGAAGAAAGAAAAGTAACCCAAGGCAGAGATATATATACACACACTCATGGATGGCTGATAACAGCATTACTTGCTAGTCTGAGGCCCAGAAGGTAAAGAATTGAAAGACAGGCTGAGTGCGATGGCTTCTGCCTATAATCCGAGCATTTTCGGAGGCTGAGGTGGGTGGATTGCCTGAGCTCAGGAGTTCAAGACCAGCCTGGGCAACATGGTGAAACCCCGTCTCTACTAAAATACAAAAAATTAGCCAAGTGTGGTGGTGTGCACCTGCAGTCCCAGCTACTTGGGAGGCTGAGGCAGGAGAATCGCTTGAACCTGGGAATCGGAGGTTGCAGTGAGCTGAGATCATGCCACTGCACCCCAGCCTGGGCAAGAGAGTAAGATTCTGTCTCCGGAAGAAAAAAAAAATTGAAAGCCTAGAAACAAGGAGGTCTGCAGAAGTAGGATGTGACTGGACTTGTGGGACAGAGATTCCACCACAAATACTGATTAAATTAAATGACTTGGTAGCAGCGGTGGAGATGGAACAAGTTGCCAAATTCTGGATATAGCTCGAAGGTAGGGTGAACAGAAGATAGTTTTATGATTAGACAGGGTTTGTGAAAAACAGCAAGAAATTAAGGAGATTTTCAAGCTTTTGTGCCTGAAACACACACATACATGTACACACATACACAGAGGACTTTTTGAATACAGATACACAGAGATAAAATATGCTAGTAGTAGGAATGCTATCCATTTTATATCATTTAATTCACCTACAATTTTCTTTCTTGTTATATATTATTTATATTTTTGATAGCAGCATAATACTTACTAGTTTATTTTAATCATTTCTCTGCAGTTAAAAAATTATCATTTTTTCACTATAATTAATAATACTGGAAAAAGCATATTAATACATAAAAGTTTAAATGTAGGCTTTATTCACTGAAATGAGACCATTGGCAATAACTCTTTAGGAAATATATCTTGGTTTTCTCTTATACTTTCCAGTATTAGTTATCAGTTATACTTGCCAGTATTAGTTACATATGTATATCTTTATCAGCACATAAATGGTGACTAATATATACAATAAAAATATAATATGTAAGAATATATTTAATATATGATATTTTCCAATCATTGGGATAAATTGTAACTTACTTTAAATATTTTCATTTATTTCATTATTACTGAGATAGAAATTTTTCTTCATATACTTGATACTGCCTAGTATTTCCTGTTCACAGATGATATATTCAGGTATTTTTTCAATTTCACCTTTTAAATTCTTGTTATTTTCTTACTGATTTATAAAACTTTTCTATATTAATAAATACTTTCTCAATTTGTCATATTTTCTGGAAATACTTTCAGCAGCTTTTTTTGAAATAGACTTTTTATAGCTTTTTGTTGATATGTTGCTTTGTAATTGCTTTTTTATTTCTAAATTTAAAACTGTATCCACATGTCAGAAATTTTTCTCTACAGCGTATTTCATTTTACAGGATTTATCTGTGGTTTCATCTTAATACTGAATTTGTCGTGTCTCCTGAAATATTCCTTTGTGCAAAGTAACATTATCATTATATATTTTAGGAAACTAAGGGAGAGGAAGAGAGAGAAAATAAATGGTATCTAACCCCATCTCACATCAACTTAGTTGGTAAGGAATAAAATTCAAAATAGAAGCTATTTAAAATGTTAGTGTGACTTCAAATACATGATATTTCACATAAATGTTATAGCTGATGTTTTTCAATCAATTAATAGTTATATCATAGGATAGCTAAAAAGAAAAAAGCTTCCTAGATGCAGACAAATACAGCAAGATTATTGCTATTAGCTCCAGTAATTAGCTTCCCCTTTTCCTTTGCACATTCAACTAATTGTATATATAAAATAAATGCACTTATATTTTAGTGGCTTTATGATTCTAATATGGTCACTGGCCAAGTCAAAGAATATTTCCTCTTTAAGGGTCCAGATTAGTCTTCATACCAATCTTGCTCAAAAGAGATGAACTGCAGACTCAGTGGGACCAAACAATAATTTCAATAATACTTTAACGGGAGAAATAGGAAAAAAATGAGAGGGAAAGAAAAATAAGAAAGAAAGCTGTGATTTTTTTAATATTCTGGATGGCAAATAGTATTTCTCACATGATTATCAGCACAATTTGAAGTGACTCAAAAGGAGTCTGATCTGCTTGAGAAGAACCAGCAGGTTTGCTAACAGCTGCTAGGACTGCTGTCTATGTTCTTTTTGAAGACTTTGAATTCAGTATCATGATCTCTGCCAAGATTTCAATACTAGCAGTATATAAACAAGTAAAACCTGAAGATGGCAGGATGTCTTAAAGAGAAAAATGATTGGCCAATACACATGTCAGACCCTTTGACCACATTACTTAGTAGAAATGTGGTAAGTTGGAAATATAAAGACTTGAATGTTAGAACATGAAGTCTATTTGCAGATCCTGCTGCAAGTGACTGGAGTACTTAAAAGAAGAAATAAGGGGAGCATAGCCCCCATTTACATTCTCTTCCTGCTCCATGTGCCCTCCTAAGGGATGGAATTCCAAGTCCTAGGTGTGGGCTTGTCTAAGTTTCCTCTATCACTTTTAATGCTGAATAGAAAAACAAAACAAAAATTATCCCTTTTTCCTATCCTATGCACACCGCAAATTTTTCCTTTTCTTAATCAATATTTATGATGATATCTCAAAAAAAAGAAAGAAAAAAACAGACTTTTTTTTAAATTGGTCTACATCTTTTATTTTCTATACATATTGTTTAATAGTCAATATTTTTTATATTGTTAGAGTTTTTTTTTAACTTTACTGAAGTACTTAAAAGCAAAAGTAGTGCAATTTACAAATGGGAAACCCAAGCTATTAGAACCTTCTGAAAAAATTATTAAAACTCTGTCTTACAAAACCAATCACCCAGTCTAAAAATAAATGACACATTAATTTACCTCATTATTGTAAAAAATTTAACAGGTATTTTGAAGTAAGTTGCACTATTGAAGGTATAATGATCTAAATTATTGGCTAACTTGTACGTTATACTTATTACCAAATCAAAGTTAATACAATCATGGTCAATATATTTAAGTGTTTTAAAATGCAGAATAATGTGTCCTTAAAATAAAATGAAATAGATCAATAATGAATTTCTCACTTATTTACCAAAAGTTAAATAATTCACATGAAGTCAAATAAATCATAATACTATTATAAGTATCGAAAGCATAGAATATTATTTTAATCTTCAAAAGGGATTTGTTTTTATAACACTTGCATATTATAATGCAACTATTATTTAAAATAGTTTAAAAATTTTGTAGATAGTTTTAAATAGTTTTGTTGTTTTCAGTGTACCAACTATGTGATTGGCATGCTGACTATTTCACCTATAACTTTGATTATTTTCACTAGGTACTAACTTCTAGTATAACTAAAACCAACATTAACTTTTTCTCTTTGCCCTGGAAAAAACTACCAATATACCACCTTCCATGAATATGTTTGGGACCTTAGAAGACTTCTGAAGCTATGGACTTATTTTGGTAAACATCAAAATATATTTTTCATGGCATGTGAACATGCCAATGTAGCTTTTATACATTTGCAATGAAGAACACAAGGTCAGCATGAGACTTGTTTATTTTCTTCAGAATATTGGGAGAGTGAGAAGGTGTTTATTTTCTCTAGGAAAGATACATGTGAAAATGGAATGAAAATACATTGAAAAATATTCACATCAGACATATGGAGATTTCTTAATTATTAATAAAGCATCTATCTGAGTATTTGTTTTCACAGGCATTACAAACACCAGTTTTTTAAACATGTTTAAGTTAAATTCAGAAGGATAAATGAATACATCTTATATGACTTGAATATAATCCACACACATGCGCGCACACACACACACACACACACACACACAGGTAAACACATAAAATCCATTCTCATAGCTTGAGATTTAATTTGTTTTGTTTGATATATTTCCATGATATATGAGTCAAAGTTGAACGCTTTATTCTCTAATTCATTGAGATAAATTATCTAGCAAACATGTTCTTGCATAGGTCAATAGTAATGTGCAAATCTATTGATGATAACATTGATGGAAAAAATATTAATATGTGTTTCCAGGTATGATGTGTACCTTATTTTATGGGATGTTTACAATATTCCTATAAGGTAGTTTAGACTATTGTAGTGGATTGAATGGTGGACCCCCAAAATATGCCCATATTCTAACCCCTGGAACCTGTGAAATTACTTTATATGGCATAAGAGTGAATCTTATTTAATTTTGGAAGAGGGGGTCTTCATGGACCTAAGGAACTTACAGATCTTCAGATGAGGAAATTACCCTGTACTGATTCATCCCAGACAGAAGAGGAGAAGATGTAGACAAGAAGGACATGTGAAGAAAGAGGCCAAAATTGGAGTTCTGCAGCCGCAAGCCAAGGAACATCTGCAGCCACCAGAAGCTTACATTAGAGCCATTAGAAGCTGGAAGAGGCAAAGAAGGATTCTCCTCTACAGCCATTGGAGGGAATGAGGCTCTGTTGAGATTTTGGGTTTAAGCTTCCGGCCTCCAGAACTGCAAGAAAATACATTTCTATTGCTTTAAGCGAGTAACTTTCTATCAATTGGTTAGGACAGCCACAAGAAACTAATGCAAGTATCAATTCCATTCAACAGATAAGGAACCTGGCAGTTGGAGAGGTAAAATTGATCACCGGAGGACATGAAGTTAGAGAGTGGCAAAGCTGGGGCTGAAATCTGGGCCTGTCAGAATCCAGAGACCTTGTTCTTAGCCACTTTGCTGATAAATATGTACCATGTTGGTTATTCATTTCTGTTTCTCTGCCAATGTGATTAAGGCTTATGTAATCATATAAGTTGTTGGTTTACCTCAAAGCTAGTGAGGACTTGTTCTGTCACTTTAGACTCCAAAAAGCACAATTTCAGGAAAAAGAGTAGTTTCGTTACCTATTGCTGTGTAACAAACTACCCCAAAATGTGGTGGCTTGAAACAACAGTTTTGGTTCGCCTCACTATGTTATGGCTTAGGAATTTAGGAGTCAATTGATTAAGCAGTTTTTCTGCCTAATAGGGGCACTGAGCTAGATTCAGCTGGGGTCTGCTCCGGGCTGGGGATAGATTTCTGGTGCCCAGTTTCCTCTCTAGTACCTTCTCTGTCACACTATATGAAGCAATTCTCTAGGACCTCTCCTTATGGCTTAGGCTTCTCATAACATGGTGATCTCAACATAGTCACTCTTTCTATATGGGGTTGGCTTACACTGTTGGTGGGAATGTAAATTAGTTCAAACATTGTGGGAAATGGTGTGGCAATTCCTCAAAGATCTACAACCAGAAATATTATTTGACCCAGCAATCCCAATACTGGGTATATACCTAAAGGAATATAAATCATTCTATAACAAAGATACAAGCATGTTTATGTCCATTGCAGCAGTATTCACCATAGAGAAGACATGGAGTCATCCCAAATGCCCATTGATCATAGACTGGATTAAGAAAATGTGGTCCATATCCATCATGGAATACTATACAGCCATAAAAAAAATGAGATCATGATCTTGAAGGGATGTAGATAGAGCTGGAAGCCATTTTCCTCAGCAAACAAACAGGAACAGAAAAACAAACACCACGTGTTCTCACCTATAAGTGAGAGATGAGCAATGAGAACACATTGACAAAGGAAGGGGCACAATACATACTGGGGCCTATTAGGGGTGGGGTGGTGGGAGGCAGAGCATTAGGAAAAATAGCTAATGCATGCTGAGCTTAATACCTAGGTGATGGGTTGACAGGTGCAGCAAACCACCATGGCACATGTTTAACTATGTAACAAAAGTGAGCATCCTGCACATATACCCCAGAACTTACAATAAAAATTAAAAATTTTAAAAGGCTAAACCAGGAACTAGCATAGTATTGTTTCTGCTCTATAATATTTATCAGATCAGCCTGCCTAGAATCAAGGAGCTGGACAGATCAGATTCTACCACTTAATATGTGAGTGGCATATATCTACATAGAAAAAAAAGCTAACAAAAGTGAAAATGAGGATTTCCTCATTTCAGAAGATTTTTTCAAAATACAAATATCACTGGGAAATCTTATACCATAAGCTCACATTACTTAATATTTTCGTTATCACATTTATAAAAATTAGTTTGTTCCATTTGTGTTCAGCTCATTCATTATAAGATGGAAAAATGGGTTAAAGCCCAAAGATTAGGTAGAAAGCCAATAACTAATTGCCCTATTGTGGAGCACTCAGCTGGCTACTGCTAATTGTCAGCCTTGCAATGACCATCTCGTAGTCTCTTGAAGAGGTATGTTGCCATATTACCATCTTCGGTAGAGTTCTATGTGTATTACAATCTGCATACA
This sequence comes from Cacajao melanocephalus, assembly GCA_963573385.1. Classification (NCBI taxonomy): domain Eukaryota; kingdom Metazoa; phylum Chordata; class Mammalia; order Primates; family Pitheciidae; genus Cacajao; species Cacajao melanocephalus. The sequence goes on from CAUYLG010067920.1 coordinate 21,953, forward strand.
TGTGCACATTTTCCATCAGAGTTCATGTTAGAATTTACTTAGCTAAGTTCAGAAAGACTAATTGTGAAGATGAGCAAATGGTGGTCTAAGGTCCCTGTGTACCTACTGATGCTGCAGAGTTTCTCAAGTAAGTTAGAAATATTTCAAATTAACTAAGTACAACCTATGTGTCTTTTTTATCCTTTCGTATTAACTCTTGGTGTCAATCAGAAGATCTTGGTATCAATCAGAAGAGTCCATCAAAGAAAAAAATCAATGGAAAGAATTCACATTCTGAATACACTTTTCTTACCACTTCTGATAAATCTGTATATGCACTGTCAAAGTCATACTATAATAAGTATAATAGTCATAGATAAACAAATTAGTCTCACTTCCAAATTAGTCTCACCTCCAAGTTAGCTTTTGTCTTGCTGTTAGTTTTCCATGTTTCCAGAAACCATGGATGTTAGGGTTCTTCCTTCCCTCCCTCCCTCCTTCCTTCCTTCCTTTCTTCCTTCCTTCCTCTCCCCCCTTTCTCTCTTTCTTTCTCTCTCTCTCTTTCTTTCTTTTCTTTCCCTCCTTCTCTCCCTCTCTCTTTTTTCTTTCCTTCTTTCCTCCCTCCCTCCCTTCCTCCTTCTCTCTCTCTCTTTCTTTCCTTCTTTCTTCTTCATCTTGCTTTCTCTCTTCTCTTCTTTCTTTCTTTCTTTCTTTCTTTCTTTCTTTCTTTCTTTCTTTCTTTCTTTCTTTCTTCTTTCTTTCTTTCTTTCTTCTTTCTTTCTTTTTCTTTCCTTCTTTCTTCTTTCCTACTTAGAAGGAGCCTCACTCTTGTCACCCAGGCTGGAGTGCAATAGTGATCTCAGCTCAGTGCAACCTCCACCTCCTGGGTTCAAGTGATTCTCCTGCCTCAACCTCCTGAGTAGCTTGGATTACAGACGCCCACCACCACACCTGGCTAATTTTTGTATTTTCAGTAGAGATGGGGATTCACCATGCTGACCAGGCTGATCTCGAACCCCCGATCTCAGGTAATCTGCCCACCTTGGCCTCCCTAAGTGTTGAGATTACAGGTGTGAGCCACTGCACCCGTCTGGGTTCTTCCTTCTTGACTAGATCCAAGCCTGTCCATCTTCCAACCTTTGCACTTAACTCACAAAAGAGTGGGTCATGGTTAAAATCCAGACATGATTAGCCTTGCAACTCAGCTTGTTTTGTTACCCTAAGGAGGTATTTCCTTGGACATCCTGAACATCCCAGAGAGTCTGGCTAAAACTTATTTTTACATAGGACTACACTGGAGCCCATACAGCTTTTCTGTATGCTTCACTTCTGGCCCTTAAAAGGGTGTTTATCGCACTCAAGGTGTGACATTAACAACTCCCTCTGTCTCCAGAAAGAACAGCAACATCTGTAGCCTCTAAGAAGAAGCTTCAGATAGCCTCTTACCAAGCCTCTTCCCCACAATTTCCCAGCTCTAATCTGAGTTTTACAAATGTCTTTCCAATTAATTTCATACTCAGTTTTATCCCTCTTGCTAATTCCTTTAAATTGACTACTTAGCTCATCTTGAAAATCTCTCCGACTTTTGATTATTTTATCTCCAGTTTTCTTCTTTGTAGACCACTCCTCATTTCTATGCAGTGAAACTCACAGACTCTTATACCTGAGTTTACTTCCAATATGTTACTTATAGATTATAACTATTACCTATACCAAACCCCATCTCCTTCCTCAAAAAGGCATTCTTGCTGCATTATATCAATCTGGGGCAACAAGAACATGGAAATAGAATGAAATAGAATGTCTCTCTTCATTTCTCCCATCCAAATCCCAAGCTTCCTGGGAAGTAGCCCATTGTAAATCATTTATGCTTTCTTTCTGTTTGGATGTATAGCATAGTCTAACCTAAGAGTATGAAAAATTATGATGTAGCCCCTCAGTAAACATTTTTCTCATATACCAAAATTTGCATACACTTACTTCTTTCTGTTATATATGCATTATATATGTTTGTACATATATTGGTTTAGTAAATATAATGTATATTACAAACATATTAAATATAAATATGCATGTGTGCATTATTTATGAAATGTCTTACAAGGATTTAGATACAAGTAACTTATTCATTTTGTAATCCTAGGAATCATGATGAGGAAGTGAAAAATAAGACAAAGAAGAGAGGAAAGTCAATAAAAGAGCATTAAATTGATAAGCAGTATAATGTGATGGATAACTGGGTTTAATTTTGCTGGCTGCCTTCTGATACACTGCATAAAAGCACCTCAGAACAGTTTCCAGAAAGTTGGGTTATTTATACATCAACTCTGACTCCTCATTTGTCTAGGTTTGTCTTGGAAGTATTAAGTCACTAATACTGATAACCTGCTTGATTTACGGGCAAAACATGCTCCTGTGGCCAGAGAAAGCCTTCAGAAGGATGCAAGCAGATGAGGTAAAAAGGAAGTAATTAGTGTGTATGGGAATTGTCCACTAAGCTGCACCTGGCTTAGGGGCTGGGGAGAGCTTGATGAGCAGAGTCCTGAGTGTCTGCAACACTATTTTGGCTTGTTCTATTGTCTTTCTGCACCCAAACAGATTGTTGCAAAGAACCCTTAGAGTGCATGCACCCACTATTGAAAACCATAATAAAAGATTCTGAGATGCCCGTGGGCAAAGATTAATTTTAGTAATCTCCACATTCACCCTTGCTGTGCCCAGCAGTATTCAGTTCTCATTATAGATGCTCAACCAATTCAATTTGATGTCCAGATGGAATGTCTCATGTTTAAACAGTGATATTCTTTTTAGTTAGTCATAACTTAATTCACTCAAATCCCTTGGCTTGAAGTCTGGCATCACTATGGAGTTAGCTATCATTCATTTTCAATTTAAATTAATTTTCAATAGCAAACCAATGACATTTGGAGACTAGAAAACCAAAGACTACATTTCCAAAGTTTCTATTTAAGTCTTCTGAAAAGACTGTATAATTGAATGCATTAACGTTTTAACAGTCCACATTGCATACCAAAGCCCTCTATAATCAAGCGCCTGGTGAATAAATTCTTGGCACTTCCATCTGGCTTACTGTAACAAAGCGAATACACTTCTTTCAGGAATAAACCTTGACCACTCAAGCTAATGGGAATCCAGTTAGGTTTCTGCCAACCTCAGGAAACATCCATTATCAATAGATGCAGAGAAAATTATATTAGAAATAAGTATTTTAGAGAGAAAATAGAAAGTGCCTTAAAGTTGACAGAAAACAGAATCTGTGATGGTATTATGATTGATTTTGGAGAGAAATAGCTGTGGATGCTTAAATATATGAAATTGCTTTTAAATATTTCAGGCTTGTAAGAAGGAAGATTATTGACCTAAAAGACACTAAAATATCTTAGAGACTTATGATTTATATATAAATACATATTAAAAGATTGCTTAAAATTCATATTATTGATCTCATTGATTTCAGTGGCTCCAAGGGAGTCATTGAACATTTTGTAAATAATATATCTGGAAAAGATTGGGTTGGTGTTCACAAATTCACTCAGGCATTTCTAAATTTGATTTTAATGGCAATTGAAATGTTACATAAAGAAGAAAAATATAACCAGGTGATAAGAGCTAATTACAAGCATCAATATTTTGTCTAGCCAAAAAACTTCTGCTGGTAAGTTTTCCATGCAATATTGCCATCAACTATTAAATTGTCTAAGATAGAAGAGTATTATGGGCTTAAAACAATATTTTCTCTAGTCTCTTTAAATTGTGGTGAGTGGACTTATGTTTAAATACTTGTCTTTGCTCGACTTTTATTTTTATCCTATTATGTGAGTAGAGGAGCAAATAGGTGTCAATTTTTAGTACCCAACTTAGAATATTTAGGAATTGCTATTCCAAAGGAAACACTAGAATACATATTCAATTTATTAAATGTCACTTAATTATTGGGCATAATTTACAAACTCAGCTCAGGGCTAGATCAATTAAAGGAGTAATGTTTCAGACCCTTCAAGAGATTAAAACATTTAGACCACAAGTTTACTTCCAAAAGGTATTCTAAGATTAGTATTTTCGACTTTTAAAAATAAATACAAGATTATAATCCCAACTTCCTCCTATATGCCAAAAATATGGAAACAAATTAAGTCAAACTTGCATCACGTGGTCTCATGTAAAAAATGACCATTAGCATTATAAAAGCAAATGACTTAAAAGTGAATATTTGTCAACTAGAATGACTCTTGGTTTGTAACCTTGAGCTTCAAACACGCTATAAAAACATACCACATTTGTAAATGAAACCTGGAAAAAATGATTTCCAAGCCATCCTGTACATGGGAATACCATCTGTCTTCATTAGTAAATGACAGAAACCAACACCTGAAAAACAAGTTCAATCTATTTTTACTTAACAACACTTGAGTCCTTAAAAAAGAAAAAATATACATCTTGAGACTAGTTAGGAGCTAGCTGATTAAAGACTTAGCTGTGACTCACATGCCTCAGACCAGTGACCTCAGCAGTAAAATTAATGGTTAAGATTGGATACGTTTTCTTTTTGCTTGTTTATTTTGTTTTGTTTCATTACATTCTCTTTGATCTAGTGACCAGAGGCTGCCAGCATAATTTTGAGGCCACATCCAGGCACATCCAGAAAGATTAAAATGAAGAAGTGTCGATCATGGACCTGGGAAGTGATATTTAAGGTTCATCCCTTCCTGTAGTCTATGAATCTATTGTGCTAACTTTAAGCATTCCTTTTGTAAGGAGTTGAGCTTTTTAAAAAAAGCAAAATAGTCTTAATTTTAACAAGTTATACTTCTTCCTTAAGTGAATTCCTTAACCTTAATTTCAACAAGTTATCTTCTTTCTTAAGTTCATCATTACATTTAAGTTCATAAATGCATTTGTTCTGAATGTTTGCCTGTGATCAAAAACAACAGATTTGAGAATTTTGAGATTCTGTGCATTGTGTAGGAAATTTGGGGTATGATTCACACAAAATTGAAGGATGTTTGATATCTTTACAAATATCAATTTTTCCTTAGTTCTATGAATTTAGAGGAAATAAATTCACTAACAGTTTATAGACGTATCCGTTAAAATCAATTTCAAGGAAAATTAGTAACAACTCAAGACTGCTTGTAATAGCAGCTGACAATCAGTCATACAATGGTGGCAGCAGCCAGGGGATTAAATCCTCCCAGCTCACTTTCTTACTATGGCTGAGGATATGGTATCTCAAGTCAGATTGTGCTGTTTCAAATGTGGGTTCATTGCTTCCTATTTGTAAGAGTTTGGGCAAAGTCCCTATTTTCCAAAATAAGGATCTTGATAATGCTTACTTTATCATACTGTTACGGAGATATAAGTAATCTATGTAAAACATTTAGAAGTCTTCCTGCCAAAATGCCTTAAATATTAAATATGGCTGCTGTTAATATCAGTGTTACTAGTAAGAATATTATTGGTAATAATTTTGATTTTTCTAATAAAATATTAAAGAAAGAGAGAGTTACTAAAGAATGAACAAATATGTTAAAATGTTGAAGCTGGGGAAATATGAGTGAAAGACAGCATTGTTCTTTGTGCTATTTCCTTTCTTGTAAATTTTCTGGCAATTTGACATTATGTTCAAAGGAAAAATGAAAGAGAAATACAGAAGAAAATACTTGGTAAGACCAATTTTGGCAGTAAGATCAAAATGCTATTTTACCACCATTAAAAATACTATCATCTGACATTTAATAGACATTTTCAGCATGCCAGGCGCCATGCTAAGCACACTGTATTCATAGCTATGCCACACATAACATTCATCACAACTTCTAAGGTACTGATGATTCCTGTTTTACAGATGGAACTATTCTGAATGTGAAGTTTGCAAACCTTGCATAGTGTAGCCCTAAATGTACACACTGTGCAATTTTACAAAAACCTGCTATCTTAGACCTATTGGGATTTAATTTAAAGAGACAGTGTCTGAAAATTGGAAATCTACCCGATTTACTTCTGAATTCAAGCTCTGCCATTTACTCGTTTTGTGACATTGCCCAAATTCCTACTGAACCTCAGTTTTTTCCTCCATCAAAACATAAAGTATCAACCTGTAGCTGTCAATGAGCAAATAAGTTCAACTACAAATACTTTTTTTTTTGCAAAATTACTGGCAGAAAATATGAGCTCAAGCAATGACAGTTGTCATGCTATGTTAAGAAATAATGTTAAAAATAAGTAAAACCACCTTAGATCGTCAAATTAATTTTATATGTAAATTTAGAAATAGAAAGTCACACAATCTGGGGTGGTATATCTATACTTCTACAAATGTAAGATGAACCAGACATAGAAATCAATCAGAAAATAAATGTAGGTACAAATGCATTCTAAGAGCATCAGAATCTTGCCTCCTTTACTTATTTTGTACAGTGTGTTTTTCTCAGAGAATATAAAATGAACATTTAGGCAGAATTTTGAACAATCTTTAAATAGTAACATAAACTGCAAAATTCATGAGATACCTTGATATTCACTACTGGTAGGAAAAGCTGTTGTGTTGCTCCTGGGGGATGAATTAATTTGGGGGTGCAGTATTTTACTTTAATTACTCCAAGTGGTTCAGGTTTCCTTTAGGAAAACCTCTTTTTATTCCCTTTTATGAAATAGTTCTATGAGAACTTGGTAAATGATTCAAGTATTTTCGAGTCAAAGTTCTTAATTCCACTTTTTTTCTAACTCTAGTCCGAAGAGTAAACATTTCTGAATTTTTCTTTTAAAGCCATTTAGGTAAGAACCTCAAAATAAAAATTTGAGTTGGAAGGTGTCCCATGGAGGGAGAACCATCTCCTGTATAAATTTTGATTGTATCTGAGAAATTCACTAGTATCTCTGGTTTCCAGCATCTCTCTGGTGCAGTTATCATAAAGCTAACAGACATGTTAAGTATAAAACTCTTCCTAATCAGGCATAATTCCTAGGTGATCATTGTCAGTGTATTTGATGCCTGCATCGATATTAATTGCACAAATTTCAGGCAGGATTAGGCAGAATACAAGAAAAATCAGACAGACCAGGAGGAAATGGTTTCTTAAGCCATTTTAGCAGCTTAGAAGTAAATAATAAAATGTCAAGCTACAGAAATTGGCTCCGATAAATATGATTTTTCTCCTGAATTAGTTCACTAAGCTTTTACCCTTTCTGAACACTTTCAGTCAATCCTAAATACTTTAAATGCCAAGCTTAATATTGAACAGTTATGCTACAGCACATACAGAAGATTGAAAGCAGCAGTTACTCGAGATGAGAATAAGTTATTTCATCTTCATTTAGAACCAAAAAAAAAGGAAGAAAATAACCATTATGCGAAAACAGTGTAAATAAATGAATACTTCAAAAGAAGCTAGGTCATGTTTATCAAATGGGAAAATATAAATTACTAACAAAATATCGTAATCAGATAATCAAGTTATGTCTATACAATATGCTTCCCACTTTACCTCTTTTACGCCTGTCGCCATCCTCTGAAAGTTAATATGCCTGAGTTTCTGTAAGGGAATAGGTGGTTCTAATTGTAATTTAATTTTATATTCTTAGTTAGGGAGGATTTAGATTTGACAATGACTCTAAAAATTGCATAGCAGCTGTCACTTGGCATCCATTCTAGTGTGGTCTTTGCTTGATGCACATGAGTAAGTCCCAATAACGCTGAAGGAATTTGTGCAGGGAATGATACTTTGCATTCCTAGAGCTTCTGTTAGAAATATTCTTTTGTTGAAACATGCACACACACACACACACACAAAAGCACTATTTTTCATTTTCCAAGTTTTTCAAAGAAAGACTATTTTGTGTCATTTGACTCCCAAACTATGATTTTGCAAGTATTAGACACGATCATGTGAGATGTTAGAAAGGGCATTCATTTGGTAGTCAGAAGACAAGAGTTTAAGTTACAGAACACATCACTCACTGGCTGGGTGCCTTGGACAAATCAAGTAATGTTGCAGAGATTAATTTACTTCAATTAAAAGTAGTTTGACTTCACTTTAAGCTTTCTAAGATCATGGGCTGTACATATTTACTATTCTATTTATAGTGTTTGATGCAAAATTCATGAATAAAATATTTCTTGAATGAATACATGAAAGTTGATGCACAATTTATCAGATGGGTCATTATTTTTTCCTAAGCTGATGAGAGATATGTAGGCTATCATAAAGTTTCAGTGCACCTTTTATTAAAGGGCATCCCCAGTTTATTTTATTGGCATAAAGTACAGCTTAAGGCAGAAATCCAAACCTTGTTTAGAAATATGAAGTAATCACATGGGTTATTCTTTGTTTAATGTTCATAGAAGTCTACCAAATGGAGCTGTTTGTAATCGAGCAGCTGCTGTTTTATTCCCAATGACAATATAATGCTTCAATGGTTTGTTAAGAAAGAGCCCATTTATTGCTTACTTCTGTATTTTTCCAGAACTTGTGTCAATATGTATCAGTAAAGGGAAAATCAGGGACTCTAGGTTGTTTTACCTACTGCAGTCAGAGTTCCTAGGAGATGTGTTCTCTGAATCCTTTCTATGTTTGCCTTGATGCCTGGGACCCAGCAGGTACTAAGTAACATTTGAACAAATAAATACCATAAAGATAAAGGAATTACAAAAAGAAAAATACTCCCAAACAGCGCTTTTTTTAGTGAGAGAAAGAAGCTCTGGGCTCCTTTGTGTGGTGACTCTGCAACCTCAAGAAAAACGTAACTTTCTTGGCTTTTTAATATGTTTGGGATCTGAATTTGACCCCGGAAGTGGCTGACAAGATGGTCACACAGGGACAGCTCTGGTCTGCAGCTCCCCACGACATCAATGCAGAAGGTGGGTGATTTCTGCATTTCCAACTGAGGTACCTGGCTCATCTCATTGGGACTGGTTACACAGTGGGTGCAGCCCATGGAAGGTAAGCAGAAGCAGGGTGGGGTGGCACCTCACCCAGGAAGAAACAAAAGGGGTTGGGGAACTCCCTCCCCTAGCTAAGAGAAGCTAGGAGAAACTGTGCCATGAGGAACAGTGTATTCTGACCCAGTCACTAACTTTTCCCACAGGCTTCACAACACAACCCACAGACAAAGAGATTCCCTGTAGTGCCTATACCACCAGGGCCTGGGGTTTCAAGCACAAAACTGGGCAGCCATTTGGGCACAAACCAAGCTAACTGCAGGAATTATTTTTCATACCCCAGTGGCTCCTGGAAGGCCGGCAAGACAGAACCGTCCACTCCCCTAGAATGGGAGCCAAGTGGTCTAGCTCAGCAGATCCCAACCCCACAGAACCCCAGCAAGCTAAGTTCCACTGGCTTGAAATTCTCGCTGCCAGAACAGTAGTCTGAAGTCACTAGTCACCAGGGATGCTAGAGCTTGGTGGGAGAGGGGCATCTGCCATGACTGAAGCTTGAATAGGTTTTCACCTGACAGTGTAAACAAAGCTTCTGGGAAGTTCAAACTGGGCTGAGCACACCACAGCTCAGCAAAGCTGCTATAGCCAGACTGCCTCTCTAGATTCCTCCTCTCTGGGTGGGACATTTCTGAAAGAAAGGCAGCAGCCCCAGTCAGGGGTTTATAGATAAAACTCCCATCTCCCTGGGACAGGTAACCTAGGGGAAGGGGTGACTGTGGATGCAGCTTCAGCAGACATAAATGTTCCTACCTGCTGCCTCTGAAGAGAGCAGTGGATCTTAAAGTGCTTGAGCTCTGCTAAGGGACTGAATGCCTTCTCAAGGGGTCCCTGAACCCCATGCCTCCTGAATGAGAGATACTTCCCAGCAGGGGTCAACAGACATCTCATAGAGGAGAACTCCAGCTGGTATCTGGCGGGTGCCCCTCTGGGATGAAGCCTCCAGAGGAAGAAACAGGCAGCAATCTTTGCTGTTCTGCAGCCTCTGCTGGTGATACCCAGGAAAACAAGGTCTGGAGTCAACCTCCAACAAATTCCAGCAGACCTGCAGCAGAGGGACCTGACTCTTAGAAGAAAAACTAACAAACAGAAAGGAATACCATCAACATCAACAGAAAGGACGGCCACATGAAAACTCTATGCAAAGGTCAACAACATCAAAGACCAAAGGTAGATAAATCCAGGAAGATGAGGAAAAACCAGCACAAAGAGGCTGAAAATTCCAAAAACTAGAATGCTTCTTCTCCTTCAAAATGTCACAACTCCTCACCAGCAAGAGAACACAACTAGATGGAGAATGAATTTGATGAATTGGCAGAAGTAGGCTTCAGAAGGTGGGTAATAACAAACTCCTCCAACCTAAAGGAGCATGTTCTAACCCAATGCAAGGAAGCTAAGAATCTTGAAATAAAGGTTAGAAGAATTGCTATCTAGAATAACCAGTTTAGAGAAGAACATAAATGATCTGATGGAGCTGAAAAACACAACACAAGAACTTTGTGAAGCAAAAACAAGTATCAATAGCTGAATTAATCAAGCAGAAGAAAGAATATCAGAGATTGAAGATCAACTTAATGAAATAAAGCATGAAGACAAGATTAGAGAAAAAAAAAGGAATGAACAAAGCCTCCAAGAAATATGGTAGGTACTATTTAGAAGACCAAACCTACTTTGGACTGGTATACCTGAAAGTGATGAGGAGAGTGGAAGCAAGTTGAAAAACACTCTTCAGGATGTTATCCAGGAGAACTTCCCCAAACTAGCAAGACTGGCCAACATTCAAATTCAGGAAATATAGAGAACACCACAAAGATACTCCTCGAGAAGAGAAACCCCAAGACACATAATTGTCAGATTCACCAAGGTTGAAATGAAGGAAAAAATGTCAAGGGCAGCCAGAGAGAAAGGTAGGGTTACCCACAAAGGGAAGCCCATCAGACTAACAGCAGATCTCTCTGCAGAAACCCTAGAAGCCAGAAAAGAGTGGGGGCCAATATTCAACATTGTTAAAAGAATTTTCAACCCAGAGTTTCATATCCAACCTAAGTTTCATAAGTAAAGGAGAAATAAAATCCTTTACACACAAGCAAATGCCAAGAGATTTTGTCACCACCAGGCCTGCCTTACCAAAAGTCCCAATGGAAGCACTAAATATGGAAAGGAAAAACTGGTATCAGCCACTGAAAAAACATACCGAATTGTAAAGCCCATCAACATTATGAAGAAACTGCATCAAATATGGGGCAAAATAACCAACTAGCATCATAATGACAGGATCAAATTCACATGTAACAATATTAACCTTAAATGTAAATGGACTAAATGCCCCAATTAGAAAGCACAGACTGGCAAATTGGATAGAGAGTCAAGACACCTCGGTGTGCTCTATTCAGGAGACCCATCTCATTTGCAAAGACACACATAGGCTCAAAATAAAGGGATGGAAGAAGATTTACCAAGCAAATGAAGAGGAAAAAAAAGGCAGAGGTTGCAATCCTAGTCTCTGATAAAACAGGCTTTAAAACAACAAAGACCATAAAAGACAAAGAAGGGCATTACATATTGGTAAAAGAATCATTGCAACAAGAAGAGTTAACCATCCTAAACACAGTACCAGAATCTCTGGAACACAGCTAAGGCAGTGTTGAGATGGAGATTTATAGCACTAAATGCCCACAGGAGGAAGTGGGAAAGATCTAAAATTGGCACTGTACCATCACAATTATAAGAACTAAAGAAGCAAGAGCAAACAAATTCAAAAGCTAGCAGAAGACAAGAAATAACTAAGATTAGAGCAGAACTGAAGGAGAAACAGACACAAAAAACCCTTAAAAAATATCAATGAATCCAGGAGCTAGTTTTTTAAAAGATAAACAAAATAGGTAGACCCCCTAGCCAGACTAATGCAGAAGAAAAGAGAGAAGAATCAAATAGACACAATAAAAAATGATAAAGGGGATATCATGACTGATCCCACAGAAATATAAACTACCATCAGAGAATACTATGAACGCCTCTATGCAAATAAATTAGAAAGTCTAGAAGGAATGGATAAATTCCTGGACACATACACCCTCCCAAGACTGAACCAGGAAGAAGTTGAATCCTTGAATAGACGAATTACAAGTTCTGAACTTGAGACGGTAATTAATAACCTACTAACCAAAAAAGTCTAGGACCAGACAGATTCACAGCTGAATTCTACCAGAGGTACAAACAGGAGCTGGTACCATAACTTCTGAAACTATTCCAAACAACAGAAAAAGAGGGAATCCTCCCTAACTCATTTTATGAGGCCAGCATCATCCTGATACCAAAACCCGGCAGAGACACACACAAAAAAAGAAAATGTCAGGCCAATAGCCACGATGAACATCGATGAGAAAATCCTCAGTAAAGTACTGGCAAATTGAATCCAGCAGCACATCAATAAGCTTATCCATCACAATCAAGTCAGCTTCATCCCTGGGATGCAAGGCTGGTTCAATATATGCAAATCAATTAGTGCAATCTGTCACATAAGCAGAGCCAATGATGAAAACCACATGATCATCTCAATAGATGCAGAAAAAGCTTTTGATAAAATTCAACACCTCTTTATGCTAAAAACTCTCAATAGACTCGGTATTGATGGAACATATCTCAAAATAATAACAGCTATTTATGAAAAACCCAAAGCCAATATCATATTGAATGGGGAAAAGCTGGAAGCATTCCCTTAGAAAACCAGCACAAGACAAGAATGCCCTCTCTCACCACTCCTATTCAACATAGTATTGGAAGTCCTGGTCAGGACAATCAGGTGAGAAAAAGAAATAAAGAGTATTGAAATAGGAAGAGAGGAAGTCAAATTGTCTCTATTTGCAGATGACAAGATTGTATATTTAGAGGACCGCATTGTCTCAGCCCAAAATCTCCTTATTCTGATAAGCAACTTCAGCAAAGTCTCAGAATACAAATCAATGTGCAAAAATCACAAGCATTCCTATACACCAATAATATACAGAGAGCCAAATTATGAGTGAACTCCCATTCGCAATTGCTACAAAGAGAAGAAAATACCTTGAAATACAACTCACAAGGAATGTGAAGGACCTCTTCAAGTAGGACTACAAACCACCACTCTAGGAAATAAGAGAAAACACAAACAAATGGAAAAACATCCCATACTAATGGATAGGAACAATCAATATTGTGAAAGTGGCCATACTACCCAAAGTAATTTATAGATTTATTGCTATCCTCATCAGATGACATTTACTTTCTTCAGAGAATTAGAAAAAAATTACTTTAAATTTCGTATGGAACCAAAAAAGTGCCTACATAGCCAAGCCAATCCTAAGCAAGAAGAATAAAGCTGGAGGCATCATGCCACCTGACTTCAAATTATGCTGAAAGGCTGCAGTAACCCAAACAGCATGGTACTGGTATCAAAACAGATATATAGACCAATGGAACAAAACAGAGGTCTCAGAAATAATGTCACATCTGCAATCATCTGATCTTTGACAAACCTAACAAAAACAAGCAATGGAGAAAGAATTCCCTATTTCATAAATGATGTTGGGAAAACTGGCTAGCCATATGCAGAAACTGAAACCATAAAACTCTAGAAGACCCAGGCAATATTTAGGATATAGGCATGGGCAAAGGATTCATGACTAAAACACCAAAAGTAATGGCCACAAATACCAAGATTGACAAATGGGAGCTAATTAAACTTAAGAGCTTCTGCACAGCAAAAGAAACTATCATTAGAGTGAACACGTGACCTACATAATGGGAGAAAATTATAACAATCTATCTATCTGGCAACAGGCTAATATTCAGAATCTATAGGAATTTTTAAAAAATTACAAGAAAAAAAACAAACAATTCCATTAAAAAGTGAGTGAAGGACATGAACAGACACCTTTCAAAAGAAGATATTTATGCAGCCAACAAACATATGAAAAAAAAGCTCATCATAACTTGTCATTAAAGAAATGCAAATCAAACCACAATGAGTTACTCTCTCAAACCAGTTAGAATGGTTATTACTAAAAAGTCAGGAAACAATCGATGCTGGAGAGGATGCGGACAAATAGAAGCACTTTTACACTGTTGATAGGAGTATAAGTTAGTTCAACCATTGTGCAAGACAGTGTGGTGATTCCTCAAGGATCTAGAACCAGAAATACTATTTGACCCAGCAATCCCATTACTGGGTATATACCCAAAGGATTATAAATCATTCTACTCTAAAGACACACACATACGTATGTTTATTTCAGTACTATTTACAATAATAAGGACTTGGAACCAACCTACAAGTCCATCAGTGACAGACTGGATAAAGAAGGCTGGGCATGGTGGCTCATGCCTGTAATCCCAGCACTTTGAGAGGCTGAGGTGGGTGGATCAGGAGGTCAGGAGATCCAGACCACCCTGCTAACACGGTGAAACCTTGTGTCTACTAAAAATACAAAAAAGTAGTTGGGTGTGGTGGCACGTGCCTGTAATCCCAGCTACTCAGGAGGCTGAGACAGGAGAATGTCTTGAACCCGGGAGGCGGAGGTTGTAGTGAGCCGAGACTGTGCCACGGCACTCCAGCCTGGGCGACAGAGTGAGACTCTGTCAAAAAAAAAAAAAAGAAAAAGATAAGACAATGTGGCACATATACACCATGGGATACTATGCAGCCATAAAAAAGAATGAGTTCATGTCCTTAGCAGGAACATGGATAAAACTGGAAACCATCATCCTCAGCAAACTAACACAGGAATAGAAAACCAAACTCATAAATGGGAGTTGAAAAATGAGAACACATGGACACAGGGAAGGGAACATCACACACTGCGGTCTGTCGTGAGGGTTGGTGGAGCAAGGGATGGGAGAGCATTAGGACAAATACCTAATGCATGCAGGGCTTAAAATCTAGATGACAGGTTGATAAGGGCAGCAAACCATGTGACCATGGCACATATACGCCTATGTAATAAAACCGAACATTCAGTACATGTATCTTAAAACTTAAAGTAAAATTTTAAAAATAAACAAAAAGAAAATCTAAGAAAAAGAAAGAACTCAAATAGTCAACCCTCCCTGTATCTACTCCCTTTGCAATATGACTTTGCAACAATTCCATCAAGAATTGAATTCTACTTCCCTATTCCCTGTAACCAGGCTAACAATCTCTTTTCTTACCTTGGCCAAAAGAATGTGGTGGAAGTGACTGTCAGTTCTAAGAAAAGATTCAAGGTACTTGTGCACTTCTGCTCACTGTATCAGAATCTTGCTACTGCCACCTGAACAGGCCTGAGCTAGCCTGCTGGAAGATGAGGGACCACTTGGAGCAGGGAGGAGTCACAACACTTACAATCATCTTAGATTAGCCAGCTTCTAGAAAACTCTCTAACTGACTGGAGATGCCAGAGCAAGTTTGGCCCAGATCAGCTAGGTCTGATCAGTATCAGCAGAACCACCTGGCTGACATGTAGACTACATATACAATAATATTTTATTGTCTTAGGCCACTGAGTTTTGGAGTACTTGTTATCAAATAATAACTAATGAACATGATTTAATTTCAGCAAATATTAGCTGTTCCACATAATGATGAACTTGAGTCATTGAAAAAAATTAAATTCTGCCCAGTATCCTCTGTTTAATAAGGCAGATAAACATAAAGATGTTTTAGAGATATTTCCATCTGAAGTGGCCATTAAAAATACATAAAGAAAATAATCTGAAAACCCTGAAAAGTCCAGCCATGCAGTGTGATTCATTCCCAAGGGTGGCACATAATCTTAATTTTACTAGACATGAAAATCAGAATTCTAACAATGATAAATTAAAGAGTACCAGACATAATATATATTACTTTTATGCATTGTTAATGATCTATTAAATGACTCCAATACACATTTAAACTATAATTTGCTTTCTAAAATCTACCTTCCAAGCAATTTTCCAGAAATATCAGTTAGGTGACAGAGGAACACCTCAAGTTTATCATTATCAGGATTTGAAGCAAACTGGGACTTGTCTATAAAAACTTTTATACTAAACTGTGTGCAAACGCCAAGTTTACTAAGTGTCTTAACACATTCTAAGATAGTCAAGAGGCTGTTCTGAGAGAATAAGCTAAAGAGAGAGAGAATAAGCTAACCCCAGTTTGTGGGTAAACATCTTCTGGAGATGCCTGTTCCTTTTTTGGGAAGACCTAGGATAGACAAAAAATGATATGAGTTAAGTCACCAGATGTGAACCGGTTATGCATCCGGTACAGTACTGGGTGCAAGTATAGACACAGATGACTAAGCTAGGGAAGGGTCCCTGTTTTTGAGGAGATGTCATTTCAGTAGGGAAACAGGCAACTCGAAGTGAGGCATCTATGTGCCAGGCAGAGGACCTGAGGTCAAATATCAACACAAAAGGGCAATTTTTAAAAATTCCATATCCCAACTTCACTCTATTATTAGGGTGTTCTTGGAGTGCTGTGTTGAGACCTCAGATTCTATCCAAGTTCGTTGAAAAGCATGCAGTGGGCTGAGTGCAGTGGTGCACGCCTGTAACCCCAGCACTTTGGGAGGCCGAGGCAGGCAGATCTCTTGAGCCTAGGAGTTTGAGACCAGCCTGGGTAACATGACGAAACCTCATCTCCACAAAAAAAAATATATATATGTATATATACAAAAATTAGCTTTGTGTGTTGGAGCATGCCTGTAGTCGCACCTACTTGAAGCTAAGGTGGGAGGATTGCTTAAGCCCAGAAGGTTGAGGCTGTAGTGAGCCTTGAGCATGTCACCACATGCCAGTCTGGGTGACACAACAAAACCCTATCCCCTACCCCTGGCAGCAAAAAAAAAAAAAAAGGAAAGAAAAGCATGCCATGGTTGACCAATGATTTAAGACATGGGTAAGGGAATGTGATGTGACAACATGGGTAATTTAAAAGCAAATATATTTAACAAATAAATATATTTTGTTATACTTCTTTTTAAATATATTAAATGAACTCCTACTATGAGCTAGGTACTGTGCTAGTCACTAGATATGTGCCAATGAACAAAACTTTCACGTGCTTGCCCTCCTGGAGATTACAGTCTGGTTGCATCCCTATCACACTGTCTCTGAGGCAAAGTGTGTCACAATCCATGGGCTCTAGCAAACAGTGAGAGACTACTCTCAGAAAACAATTGGTGATGATATGTCTATATTTTCTACAACTTCATTTATTTATTTATTTAGAGACAGAGTCTCACTCTGTCACCCAGGATGGAGTTCAGCGGTGCCGTCTCAGCTCACTGCAACCTCCACCTCTCAGGTTCAAGCGATTCTCCTGCCTCAGCCTCTCAAGTAGCTAGGATTACAGGTACCCACCACCATGCCTAGCTAATTTTTGTATTTTTAGTAGAGACGGGGTTTCACCATGTTGGCAAGGCTGACCTCAAGTGATCCACCCACCTTGGCCTCCCAAAGTGGCAAGATTATAGGCATGAGCCACTGTGCCCAGCCTTTGCTACTTTAAACTACACTCTAGTTTCTCATGATTATGCAGGTAGTAGGGATATAAATATAAATTATTAATACAATTACAATAATGACAAGGACTACAACTTACTGGTTTTAAATTTTTATTATTTTGAATTCTTTTATTTCAATAGCTTTAGGGATATAAGTGATTTTTGAATACATGGGTAAGTGTATAGTGTTGAAGTCTAGAATTTTACTACACCTATCACCCAAATAGTGTACACTATACCCAATAGGTAGTTTCTCATCCCTCATCCCCTTCCATCCTCCCTATTTCTGAGTCTCCAATGTCCATTCCACCACTCTGTATACCTCTGTGTACCCACAGCTCAGCTCCCACTTCCAAGTGAAAACCACATGTTCTCTTCCAAGTGATTTTTGATTCTTGAGTAACTTAGGAGTAATGGCCTCCAGTTCCATCCAAGTGGCTGCAAGAGACCATTTTGTAAGAACCACAGCCAGTTTTTATTGACTATTAGTGCTTGAAATACATTATCACTAAATCCTCCCAACACGCTGACCATCTCCTTGTGGGCAGCTGGTACCTGGCAACGTTAAAGTATCTGTTCAAGATCTCACAGCTTCTGAAATTCAGAGCTCAGATTCACACTCAAAACTTTCTGATGCACAGTCTAAATTCTTGCCTACTAGGCCACACCCTTCTAACTTCTCACTAATATGTCTGACTATATTCTGGATAAACTAAATCTCATACTGCATATCCTTAAAAATGAAAAGCATCAAAGAAACCATCTTTAAATCTACGTGTATGTTAAAATATGTTTCCCTAAGCTGTTTAGTGAGTGGTGAGATTTCCTTTCTCTAAGCATTATGCATGTCCCTTCCTGGAGTATCTATTGTTGCCTGTATACAATATAAGCAATGTTTGTATTTGTGTTTATACTACTCAACCTTCTCTACATACATACACTCATGTACTCATGCACACACCCACACACACACACTTTATCTTGATATATTTGATGCACTAAAAAACCCTTGTGGGCAGGAGCTGCTTCTCATATAACAACACATGCCCCATGGAGTGTAGCACAGTCTTATAAAGAGCATAAATATATGACAAATGTAAGTTGAATGAAGACATATCTCTTCCCTATTAGCTCCTATAATCGTTCAACAGGCAACCAGCTCCTCAAAGTTATAATAAATTAATTATTTCCAAGGCTATGTTCTGTGGAACACTTGTCCTATCAGATACACTATAAAAACAGGGTACTATTATGAACTAACTTCGGAAATCACAGCATAATGATATACCTCCTCTCTTGTAGATAAACAATACACCCTAACATGCTGACAGCTCTGAGAAATCCCACAGTGAACTATTTTAATGCTGACTAGCAACCTGAAGGACCCCTTGGATTTAGAGAGCTAATACATATCAGAATATTCTACTTTTGCAGTTATAGTGGGCAAAGAGAATTAATTCTTCCTTAATTTTATTTTTCAAGTTATCCTCAGTAGATGAAGACTTTGCTATATTATGACAAGTGTGTTTGTATATCTTTGCATGTTTTAAGGTAGAATATTAATTCCCACTGATTTTTAAAATGTGAAAAATTGAAATAATCTAAATATAAAACAATAGGGTAAAGGTGGGATCTGTGTTTAAAATGGAATATTGTTTACCCATTAGAACAATGCTTACAGGCTGGACACAGTGCCTGTAATCCTAGCACTTTGGGAGGCTGACGTGAGCAGATCACTTTAAGTCAGGAGTTTGGGCCAGCCTGGCCAACATGGTAAAACCTTGTCTCTACTAAAAATACAAAAATTAGTCTGGCATGGTGGCAGTTGCCTGCAGTCTCATCTACTTGGGAGGCTGAGGCAGGAGAATTTCTTAAACCTGGGAGGCAGAGGTTGCAGTGAACTGAAATGATGCCACTGCACTCCAGCCTGGGCAACAGAGCAAGACTCTGTCTCAAAAACAAAAAAAAATTGCTTACAAAGACATCAGAAAATGCTTATAACATATAAGTAACAAAATAGGGGAATATCGTATACGAATATTTTATATATTTTAATTATATAAAATTTACAGAGATCAAATAAACTGGATTATGAACAGTGGTTTTCTTTGCTTGGCAGGATATGAAACATTTATAGGTACATCTATATGTTTTTCCCTATCTTCTAAAATAACTGAATACAAAACAAACAAGATATAAAATCTAAGTCATCAGAAAGAATCAAAGCATCATTTACCTGACTAGTTCCTACCTACTTTTCAGGTTGAGCTTAGAAACGATTGCCTCTGGGAAACCTCCAGGATCCCATCACTGCGGGAGGTACCCTCCTTGAGTGTCCACAGCATGCTGGGCTCTTTCTTACAACACCACTTATTTCCTGGCATTGCATTTCCTCATTTACTTGCTTATATTCCTTCTAGACTATTACCTATCTCTGTCCAGTTTATCCCTGTAATTCCAGTGCCTCGCACAGTAACTGAAATATGGTAGGTGTTAAATAAACATTTACCAAATAATTGAAAGTTTGGATGTTTTGTCATTTCCTAAATGTGTTGCTTATAGTATGGCAAAGATAATGTAGTATCTACATTCTGGAGCAACAATGAAATTTCCCTTTAAGTGACAGATTTTATTAAGGCAGCTGATATTGTTGATAAGCCTGTCAATAATTTATATTTCCCATGAAATTTTATCTACAAGCAATTTTCTTCACACCCAGTTTTAACAGTAACAGGGATTCCTGCCATTTGTTATACAAATTTATCAGCATGACTGTCTAACCAATGTGGCATTTAAAGTTCCATATGCTCATGCTTGAGTCTTTCTGTTTGCTTCAGGTTGGAAAACAATTTCTCTAAGCTTATGAATCCAGACCACTGCATTGCTTTGATACCAAACACCTAATTAGGCACAAAAACAACCATTTTAATAATGAAAGCTACTTAGATTCTAGAGATGAAATTTAATTGTCCTAAAAATTCATGATATGAAGCATATGTGCAGATATATGCATGTAGGAATAATAATAACAAGATTAGCTAACATTTATTGAATGCTTATTATGTGCAGGGAACTATGCTAAGCAATATATGTATACTAACTAATTTAGTCCTTACTTCATGAGGTGGATAATATGGCTTTCCTCTCTGATGATGAGGAAATTGAAGCAATGAGTTTACAAGGAGTTTACAATGAGTGCCACAGTCAGGGCTATAAACCCCAGTGTCTCCCTTATCAATCTTATTGCCATTCATTCTACAAATATGTATTAAGTGCCCACCCTCAGCCATGCACTATTCTGTGCCCTGAGAATATACCAGTAAACAAAGTTCCTGGGCTTCTGGAGCACAGATTTTAATCAGGATAGGCAGAAACTCTAGCACATGCATGCACACATACTGTGGCAAAGATGGCTGAGTGTCCACCAAAATCTGTATTTCCTCTTTCATAGCACGTTTCTTACTGGGAAGTAGTTCTTCAGTGAGGATTACATTTCTTTTCAGCTCCTCATGCATATAGATATGGCTACTTGACAACTTTTTGTCAACATAATGTGAGTAAAAAATATTTGTGTTCCTTTTGGGTAAAGGCTTCAAGAAATCAGGTGTGGGGTGTAATTCCCTCTTCTTTTTCTCCTTCTTTGAGCTGGATGCAGACAATGATAAAGTCCTAAGGAATAGAGGAGCTGCCACATGGAAGACCATTGAGTCTCCAAATCACTACTTGGAGGAAAGACACATGCCAACCAGGAAGGCCTTCCCTGGACTGCTCCCTAAGTGGTAAAGAGCCATCTGTGGGCTTAGCCATTCGGTTATGAGGTCTGTTACAAGTTAGCACTATCCTTAAAAAATACAGAAATGTCATAAAGTCCTTGCCTATGCCTATGTCCTAAATGGTATTGCCTAGGTTTTCTTCTAGGATTTTTGTGGCATTAGGTCTTATGTTTAAATCTTTAATCCATCTGGAGTTAATTTTTGTATAAGGTTTAAGGAAGGGGTCCAGTTTCTGCTTTCTGCACATGGCTAGCCAGTTTTCCCAACACCATTTATTAAATAGGGAATCTTTTCCCTATTGTTTGTTTTTGTCAGGTTTGTCAAAGATCAGATGGTTGTAGATGTGTGGCATTAATTCTGAGGCCTCTGTTCTGTTCCATTGGTCTATATCTCTGTTTTGGTACCAGTACTATGCTGTTTTGATTACTGTAGTCTTGTAGTATAGTTTGAAGTCAGATAGCATGATGACTCCAGCTTTGTTTTTTTTTGTTTTTTTTTGTTTTTTTTGTTTTGCTTAGGATTGTCTTGGCTATGCAGGCTCTTTTTTGGTTCCATATGAAGTTTAAGGTGGTTTTTTCCAATTCTGTGAAGAAAGTCAATGGTAGCTTGATGGGGATGGCATTAAATCTATAAATTACTTTGGGCAGTATGGACATTTTCATGCTATTGATTCTTCCTAACCATGAGCATGGAATGTTTTTCCATCTGTTTGTGTCCTCTCTTATTTCCTTGAGCAGTTGTTTGTAGTTCTCCTTGAAGAGGTTCTTCACATCCCTCGTTAATTATATTCCTAGGTATTTTATTCTCTTTGTAGCAATTGTGAATGGGAGTTCACTCATGATTTGGTTCTCTCTTTGTCTGTTATTGGTGTATAGGAAAGCTTGTGATTTTGCACATGGATTTTCTATCCTAAGACTTTGATGAAGTTGCTTATCAGCTTAAGGAGATTTTGGGCTAAGATGATGGAGTCTTCTAAATATACAATCATGTCATCTGCAAATAGAGACGATTTGACTTCCTCTTTTCCTGATTGAATACCCTTTATTTCTTTTTCTTGCCTGATTGCCCTGGCCAGAACTTCCAATACTATATTGAATGGGTGGGGTGAGAGAAAGCAATGGCAACAAAAGCCAAAATAGACAAATGGAATCTAATTAAACTTAAGAGCTTCTGCACAGCAAAAGAAACTATCATTAGAGTGAACCAGCAACCAACAGAATGGGAAAACATTTTTGCAATCTACCCATCTGACAAAGTGATAATGACCAGAATCTACAAAGAACTTAAACAAATTTACAAGAAAGAAAAAAACAACCACATCAAAAAGTGGGTGGAGGATATGAACAGACGCTTTTCAAAGAAGACATTTATGCAGCCAACAAACATATGAAAAAAAAAAAAGCTCAGGGGAGAGATCCAAGATGGCCGATTAACAACAGCTCAGGATTGTAGCTCCCAGTGAAAGCGCAGAGAGCAAGTAGATGCCGCACTTTCAGACGAATTTTTGTTGCCCACAGACTAGGAGATTCCCGGCGGAGGAGCCACACGGGTCGCCAGCACGACTTTTTTGGCCGGCGCGGCTATTTTGCCGGCTCCACGACACGGCGCTTCTCGGCGCGGAGTATACTGGACGACTCCGGCTCCGCTGGTCCCGTCCCCACAAGGAGAACAGCAATTGGAAGCGCTGAGGACTGAGAGTTTCACAGTAAGCACAGCTGAACCGGGAAGGTCCAGCTGTGCGGGGAAGGGGCGTCCGCCAAAGGAAAACTAAGAA